>VIAB01053009.1:0-11987 GCA_009801035.1 Oophaga pumilio | reverse complement strand
GGATTTCCTTTTTCCTTGGCTGTATCAATTTTAACACTGCCTGATTGTGGTAAGCCCTGTTTGCACAGTACGGAGGTTGTGAGGATTCAATCTGCACTGTTGGAACGCATGTCTCATTAAGGCAGAGGTTGAGGGCAGAGGTGGAGGCAGTAGAGGAGATAGAGGAGGAGGCAGAAGTAGTGGAGTAAGTGTTAAATGTGGAGGTTTGTCCTGTAAGCCGTGGGGATTCCAAGACTTGTGGAGCAGCGCCTGCCCCCACAGCCACCAGAGTCACCAAGTACCCAGTCAATGAGATCTAATGCCCTTGGCCATGCTTACTTGTCCAAGGGTGTGTGGTGGAATGCACGCTGGCAGACAGAGATTTAGTCAAGGACATGCTGGTGTAGCACAGGCACAGCTTTCTCAGAAAAGTAATGGTGACAGGGCAATTGGTACTGGGGGACTGCGACGGTCATCAGCTTTTGGAAACAGTCTGTATCTACCAGGCAGAAAGGCAGCATTTCTGTGGGCAACAGATTGGAGGTGGTGGAGTTTAACCTCTTCGCTTTGTCATACGTAGGAGGAAACAATCTTTTATGTAACCACAACTGTGGTATGGAGTGCTGACTTCATTGCTGAGAGAGGGCAAAGTACATAGTAACATAGTATTAAAGATTGAAGGGAGACTTTAAGTCCATCTAGTGCAACCCATAGCCTAACATGTTGTTCCAGAGGAAGGCAAAAAATCCCATGCGGCAAAAACAAGCTCCAATAACCTGTAACATTCTACTTTTCAAGAAAGGCATCCAGTGTGTCACTATAATGTACAGTAAATATGATTATGGTTTTCCTTATTATCATCACCTACTTCTAGAACGTTCCTTAGCTTCACTGACGCTCCAGCTACACACACTGGTGTAATGTGATACTAGTTACTAGTTTGCTAGCAGCCCCCCTTCTCCCACCCCTGAATCCCACCAGTAATGTGATGAAAAATGGACACACGGACGGAAGCACGTGGGTCACAGATTATGATCCCACCTGCCACCAAATGTAATGAAAACTCAGCAAATAAGTCTATTGACCTTACACTTTACCGTGGGGGGGCTTATCTTAGTTATCCCTCCGCTTCCACCAATATGTCATGAACTACAGGGATTTATGTATATCCCACTTTCCAGTTCCACTTAGGAACTTGCAGCTCTCCAGCGCCCCCCTTACCCTCAGGTCAGTCAGGGAACTGCATCTAGGATAATTAGTTGCCGGACGGGCCTGCTTGGATGTGTACTGGCTATTCGACACGCTGCAGTGAGGGAATTATAACTACTCCTAGCCGCAGCCAAGCAATATGCTTATAAATCCCACTCCATCACTGCCAGCAATACCATGTACAAGACGATTATAAAATAAAAAGGATGAACATAAGGAGGATAAACTTACAGTTGTTTAGGTCATTGCAGGCAAACCATGCGGCTGGGGGAGGGGCGACACGTCATAATGCATCAGCATGGAGCTTCACTGCTTCAGCTTCCCAGGGCAAGAGAGGTTGCCACTGAGCTTCCACAACCTTATAACCCCTTGGTTGTGACATCACTATAGAGGCTGAGTAATGGTAGAACTCCTCTTTTCTCTAAAGGAGCATTTTGCTACAAAACTTCTGAATTACATAACTCAGAGATGGAACCTCCACGGTAACACATGGCGTACCATCCTACTCAGCATGACGTGGGTGTCCCTTTAAGTCCAAACGCGAAGTACCTGTACCAAGCAGCGACATAGGAATCCATTTCTCGGATTCTGCTGGTGCCAGTGCTTAGAAAATTCACTGGATATTGGATTTAACAATGAACATGCAGATAAGAAAATTTCATACTTACAGTATATCTCTAATTGGGGCCATGTTATTACGTCTGGAATATCTCTATCATACTCAAAAGGAACAGGCCATGTGCTTTAGAGCTGCTAAACAGGTTTTCCCAGCAGGACTTAAGCTATTCAGGGGGGAGGAGAAGGGGGGCTGCTAGCAAACTAGTATCAGCTTACATCAGTGTGTGTAGCTGGAGTGTCAGTGAAGCTAAGGAACATTTTAGAAGTAGGTGATGATAATAAGGAAAACCATAATCATATTTACATTATCGTGACACCTCCCCCTTTTGGACTGGGCTATGGAGGCAGGACCTCTCGGTACTCCTCCATGCGCACCTCGGCAGGTTCGCCTTGGCAAGACAACCCATCTGCGTTGCCATGCTCACTTCCCTTTGTGTTTCATGGTAAAGTTGTACTGCTGGAGGCCAAGGCTCCAGCATTGCAATCTTCCGTTGGTTCCAGACATTGTGTGCAGCCAGCTCAGAGGGTTGTGGTCAGTCACCACCGTGAAGGTGCATCCGTACAGGTAGGGCTGCAAATGTTGCAGGGCCCAGACCATGGCCAGGTACTCCTTCTCGATGAAAACTTTTATTTTAGGACATTTTTTTATTTTTTTGGTTTGTGCCTGACTCCTTCTCGATGGTGGAATAGGCCACTTCCCTCAGCTGAAGCTTCTGGCTCAGGTACAACAATGGGTGATCTTGGTTCCCCGAGTCGACCTGGCTGAGCACATCACCGAGGCCAAAATCGCTGGCGTCGATCTGTACTAGGAACGTCCGACTGCTGTTGACTGCTTTTAACACGGAAGAGCTGCACAGGGCTGTTTCCAGAGCCTGGAAGGCCACCTCACAGCCGTCTGTCCAGTCAACTGTTTGGGGTAGCTTCTTCCTGGTGAGGTCCGTAAAGGCCTTTGCAAGGCTGCTATAGTTCTGAACAAAGCGCCTATAGTACCCTGCAGTGCCCAGGAAGGACATCACCTGTTTCTTGGTCCTGGGGTGGCCCAGGACGCGATTGCGCCCCAGTTTCTCTGGTTCTGGCCCCATCTAACATGTTGATCCAGAGGAAGGCAAAAAAAAACCATGCGGCAAACACAAGCTCCACATGCGACAAAATTCCTTCCTGACTCCACATACGGCAATCAGACTTGCTCCCTGGATCAACTCCCTATCGAGGAATCTAGTATATACAACCTGGAAAATTATACTTTTCAAGAAAGGCATCCAGTCACTTCTTAAATTTTAGTAGTGAATCACTCATTACAACATGATGCAGCAGAGAGTTCCATAGTCTCACTGCTCTTACAGTAAAGATTCTGCTCCTGTGATTATGCTTAAACCTTCTTTCCTCCAGATGTAGAGGATGCCCCCTTGCCTCATCTCAGGTCTAAGAGTAAAAAGATCATTAGAAAGGTCTTTGTACTGTCCCCTCATATATTTATACATTATAATAAGATCACCCCTAAGCCTTCATTTTTCCAAACTAAATAACCCCAAGTTTAATAACCTGTCTTGGTATTGCAAACCCCCAGTGCTCTAATAACCTTGGTCGCTCTTCTCTGCACCCGCTCTAGTTGAGCTATGTCTTTCTTATACACCGGAGACCAAAACTGTACACAGTATTCTAAGTGTGGTTGCACTAGTGACTTGAATAGAGGTAAAATTATGTTCTCCTCATGAGCATCTATGCCTCTTTTAATGCATCCCATTATTTTATTTGTCTTTGAAGCAGCTGCCTGACACTGGCCACTAAATGTGAGTTTGTCGTCCACCCATACACCCAGGTCTTTTCAGTGACAGTTTTGCCCAGTGTTTTACAATTAAGCACATAAATATACATCGTATTTCTTCTGCCCATACATTTATCCCCATTAAAGCTCATTTGCCATTTATCATCCCAAATTTCTAGTTTACGTAAATCTTCCTGTAATATTACATTGTCCTCCTCTATATTGATTACTCTGCAGAGTTTAGTGTCATCTGCAAATATTGAAATTCTACTCTGTATGCCCCCTACAAGATCATTAATAAATATGTTAAAATGAAGCGGGCCCAACACTGACCCCTGCAGTACCCCACTGCTCACCGCGACCCAGTCCAAGTGTGCTCTATTAATAACCACCCTTTGTTTCCTATCCCTGAGCCAGCTCTTAACCCACTTGCACATATTTTCCCCTATCCCCATTGTTCTCATTTTATGTATCAACCTTTTGTGTGGCACTGTATCAAAAAGCTGTGAACCGGACAAACTGCTGGACCGTCAGAGAGGTGCAGGCTAGGAGATGTTATGGTGGATTGGAAAAGTTGTGGTGTGCTCATTCTCTGGGATGGGTCTAAAACAGCAGACATTTCCGCTTTCATTACTGCTGACAGTGGGATCTCAGTCAGCATGACAGGAGCGGGTAAAGAACCAGAGGTTCTGCGGTCAAAGACCTGGGTCTCAATAATTGACACAGTAACAGAGGAGGAGGAAGAAGCAGCAGACGCAATTGATGGGGCGGCTGATGGTTGTTGAGGTCTTATGGTCCACATTTTAGCGCAGTGGGATTCACAGAGTAACACATGTTGATTCCACATGTGAAGGTTCATACACGTAGTATTCAAATAATGCACTTTTTACCTCTACTCAGTTTTTTTTCTTTTGCAAAGTTGGCAACTTACGTGAGTTTGTTCATCCTTTGCAGTGTCAAGAAAAGGCGCAGGCTAGGCAACCAGTGCCTCACCTATGAGCTGCAGACCCGTGGATGCTACTGGTATCAGCCACAGTTGTGCATCACAACGTGTCTGCGATGAACGAGGCAACGTAACCTCCTCGTCTTTCTACTCAGCTGTGTGCCTTTATGTTCATGCCAACTGGGATCTAACACCTCATCATCATCATCCTCTGTGTTATCACATTCCTCACACTTGGCGTTGCCCTCTTCCTGTTCCTGCCCTGACAGCACAGTACAGTCCACGTGAGCCTCAGATATCTGAGTCTCATCAGGATCACCTTCCCCCAGGGGTTAATGCCTGATGATGAGGGTCAGGATGCTGCTCGGACCCTACTTCATCCTGCCCGGATCCAAGCTGAAAATATTTTGGGCATCGGGGCTGATATCCTCCTCTTGACTCTGTGAAGCTTTTGAGTACACTTCTTAGGACCATGGCATAGAATGTGTGAACAGCTCTTCAGACTCACCCATCTGTGATTCTGTAAAGTCCGTTGTACGGTTGGAGAGATGGGACATGAGGGGAATCAAGGGTAATTTGGGTGCCACCTCTGTAGACTGTACTGGGTGTGATGTTGAGGAGGAGAGGACACTTGAAGCTGCGCTTGCCATTCACTCGAACACATGCTCTTTCTGGGCCTCATCAACTAGGCATACCGCTGTGCGTCTGCCAAAGAAAGGTAGTGGTGTAGCTCGTCCAGTAACAGAAGTTGTCAGATTTCTTTGCATAGGATGTGACATTGTTGGTTCACTAGTCCTTTCACTAAACTTAATACCTACCCCACGTACATCTTGAACACCAAGCTTAATTCCCCTTCCACCATGGCCTTTCTTTTTCCCTGTCATGTTGCTCAGATAGTGTGGTAGGAACACAGGATTAGCAACAAAAAATTAGATTTTAATCTCTGCACCACCTCTGCAAACACCTGAATTTCAGCAGCTGTAAATTACAAGGTGTATCGCGTTAGTCACAAAAAAAAGAATTGTTTGAGTGTGGATGAGGCCTGTATGACAAAAGAGATATGCAACAAACAATTTGAAAGTCACTCAGATGTGACCTACTGTACGGCGTTAGCAACAAAAGACTTTTTTGGTGGCCTCTGGATCAAGCCTCTATAAAACACTAGATGCTACAAAGTATTTGAATGTGAGATGTCCCCTACTGTATGACACTAAGAACAGAACAATTTTGGGGGTGCCTCTGTATCAGGCCTCTATGACAAACTAGATGCTACAAACTATTGGAAAGTCAGGTCCCCTATTGTATGATGTTAGGAACAGAAGATTTTTTTGTGGCCTCTGTATCAGGTCTCTATAACACACTAGATGCTGCTAGGTATTTGAATGTGAGATGTCCCCAGTGATTGTCATGTCAGACTTCGCTCCAGTCCTTCCTCCTGCGGTCACGTGCCACAGGTCCTGTTACCCAGGGTTGCACCCTGTCCTGGTTACCCTGCAGGGACCACCCGGCCCTGTTTGTCTAGTTAGTGTCTGCGACATTATAACTGACCATACCTTTTTTTTTCTGTAGCATGGACCCAATGCATACTCTGCCTGAGCTAGTGAAGCACCTGACTCAAATTCTGCAGAAGTTAAACTTGGAGCAGCAAACCCTGGCCCAGTCCCAACAGCAGGTTGCGGACACTGTTTAGGGGGCTCTATCCGCGGCGATTCAGCAGATGGGGGCTAGAGACGTCATTTTAGCTCCCCGCAAAGCCCCAGTTAAAAAAGGAATTCAGAGTTTTTAAGGAAGACTGTAAGCTCTTTTTCTACTTGAGATCCCGCTCCTCTGGGGATGAGAGTCAGAAGGTGGGGTTGGTCATGTCTCTGCTCAGGGGGGCTCCGTAAGCCTGGGCGTTTTCTCTTTCCTCTTCTGCCCCTGCAAGAATGTCCATTGATGCATTTTTTGAGACCCTAGGGCACATTTATGATGAGCCTGATAGAGTGCGTTTGGCTGAGGACTTGGTGTTGAGTGTCTGTCAAGGGAAGCACTCGGCTGAGTGTTTCTGCTCTGAATTCAGATGTTGGGCGGCTGAGGTTTCTTGGGATGACACCGCCCTCTGGGGTTTGTTTCACAAAGGCCTGTCTGATCGTCTGAAGGATGCCTTAGCACTTCGTTCTCCACCTAACTCTCTGGAAGACGCCATGATCCAAGTGGTCCATATGGATTGCAGACTACGGACAAGAGGCGTTATGCAAATCGAAACACATTTATTCTTCAGTGGAAGGTGAGGCCACGGCTCCTCCTGAGGCTATGGAAGTGGGTACTGTCACCTTTAAGGAGAAAGAGAGAAGATGCCGCCGTGAGAAGCAGCTGTGCTTCTATTGTGGAGAATCAGGACACTGGAAGAAGGACTGTCCCTCCTGTCCTTCATCATCCAAGGTGGCAGGAAATGACTAGGTCTGGGTAGAAAAATATTTAGACTTGAGAGTCCTCAGTGGTTGATACACGGTACGAAGATACACATCTTTCCTAGGTCTGGGTAGTAATTGAGGAGGCTACCCAAACCTTCAGCTACATTTTTCCTCATGTTCTAAAGTTTTACTGCAAGTGGAACTGTTAGTGGATGTTTGTCCTTTTTTGACAGCTTTTGTGGATTGTTCACCCATCAACCTGGTAAGCCCTCATTTGATTTCTCAGTGTAAGATAGGGACAGTTAGACTTCAAGTGGTGGCCATTGACTTTTCCCCCCTCACCAAAGATGGGATTTGTTACGTTTCGGAGGTCTTTTCATTTAAAGTGGGCTCGGATCATGTTGAAAAAATCAGTAGTTTTAATTTGGAGAATTTGCAGGCAGGGTTGGTGTTGGGGATGCCCTGGTTACAACACCATAACCCTATCATCAATTGGGAGATGGGGAGATTGTCCAGTGGGGTCCTAACTTTATTAACCATGGTTGTAAATCTGAATTATTATCTGTACACGTCAAATCTGTCTCTGTGTTGTCCGTCGGTCTGGAGGGTATTCGGGAGTACCTGAAGGACTTTGAGGACATGTTCTCTGAAAGCAAGGCTGAGCTCTTACCGCCACATAGACCCTTTGATTGTACCATTGAGTTAGTCCCAGGGGCCAAGTTATCTAAAGCCTGTCTGTTCAATTTGTCCGGTCCTGAATGTTTAGCCATGAAGGAGTATATTGCTGAAAGTCTCCGTGAGGGGCATATACGGCCTTCCGTCTCCCTTGTTGCTGCTGTGTTTTTTTTTAAAAAAAAAGATTGCGGTCTACGTCCCTGCCTTGTCTTTCGGGAACTCAATAAAATAACTGTAAGAAATATCTACCCTCTTCCCCTTATTCCGGATTTGTGTAACCAGTTATCAGGGGCCCAATGGTTCTCCAAATTAGATCTCCGGGGAGCCTACAATCTGATAAGGGTTAGAGAAGGGGACGAGTGGAAAATGGCGTTCCTCACATCAAAGGGACTCTTTGAAAACCTGGTCATGCCGTTTGGGCTTACTAATGCTCCCGCTATTTTTCAGAACTTCATCAATGTGGTATTTTCTGACCTGATAGGCTGTTTTGTTATTATTTATTTGGAGGACATTTTAGTGTATTCCCCTTACAGTCAGACTCATTTACAACATCTACAAACAATTCCAAGATCATTGCTAATAGACTAAATTGTATTCTGCCCAGTTTAATTTCAAACAATCAAATTGGTTTTATAAAACACAGACAGTCTGTTGAAGGTACCAGACGATTAATAAACATAATTAAATTAATAAATTTCCAAAAACTTTGTTCTACTGTGATTTCCTAATCCTTAGATGCTGAAAAGGCATTTGATCGCTTGAATTGGAATTATTTAAATTGCATTCTACAAAAATTTGGTTTTAATATCCCCTGTATTACAAAAATAATGGCCCTTTATTCCAATCCACAAGCAAGAATTTATGTTAATAATCATCTTTCTACCCCTTTTAAAATTACTAATGGAACAAGACAGGGATGCCCACTTTCTCCTTTATTATTTGCTTTAGCAGTAGAGCCCCTTGCTCAATTAATTAGGGATGACCAAGATATTAAAGGAATTAGTACTAACTCCAGAGACTATAAAATTAGTTTATACGCTGATGATATTTTATTAACCCTGACAGAACCATCTAAATCCATCAATAAAATTCAAAATGTACTCAATAAATACTCTTTTATCTCATATTTTAAAAAAACTGTCACCAAATCTAAAATTCTACATTTTAATTTAAACTCTTATCAAATTCAAGAAGTTAAAAACATTTCCCCATGGAGCTGGGCAGAAAAAGACTTTGTATATCTAGGTTTAAAGTTTTCTAGGGATATTAACTCTTTGATTTCTACTAATCTCAATGATCTTATTAATTCTATTATTAAGAATTTTATTTTTTACAGTGATACAGGACTTTCATGGTGGGGGAAATATTTAATTGTCAAATCCATTATGTTGCCCAAGATATTATATGTTTTTCAATCTCTCTAGTTATCTATTTCGACCTCATTTTTAACCAGTCTACAATCTCATATTAATCTTTTTGTGTGGGGTAATAGAAAGGCTAGGATTGCTACTAGTCAATTATTTAAAAGCAAACCACATGGTGGAATGGGTCTGCCCAACAAGAAAGCATATTATTATGCTAATCTCATAAAGCAGTCTATTTGGTGGTGGTCTAGCCTATACCAACCATCTTGGATTGACTTGGAATTATTTTCCAATAAAGATATCCCACTAAACAAAATTATTTTCAATCTGTTTATCAAAAAAGGGACTTTCCCTATTAATCATCCTATTTTCTTAGCGATTTCGGAAGCTTGGATGAAATTATTCAGACTTAGAAGGCAAATTCCTAAATCAGAAATTATTAAAGGACTTCCTCTTTCTTTGGTTGAGGTTATTGCAGAGTTTAATCTAAATCCACTCTGGGCTAGTTGTGGTGTTACCAAAATTCAAGACATTTACGATGGTAAATTTTTCTACCCATTTACACAAATCCAGGCCAAATTTGGGATTCCCTCTTCTGCCTTTTTACAATTTCTAATCTTGAAGAACCAAATAGAGCCTTTTCTGCAGACCAAACCATATCTCTCTGAACCTTCTGTCCTTATGTTAAAAAATTTAGGTCATAATATTTTTTGGAGCATTCAATACCCTTATAAATGGTTTAACTTGGATCAAATCTTTTGTAAATCTCCTTACATGATTAAATGGGAAGAGGACCTCCACCTTTCAGTAGACATAGACGATTGGGAAAAGGCGATTATAACAATGTACTTTTCCACTATTTCAATGACTCTCCAAGAGTCGTTTTATAAACTATTATCATGATGGTACTATACTCCCTCAAGATTAGCCAAGATAAACTCAGACAACTCCCCAAATTGTTGGAGAGAATGTGGACAGATTGGTTCTCTATTTCACATTTACTGGTCATATCCAAAGATTAGACCATTATGGATAGAGTCCTTAGTTGGTCAAATTTTAAATATTAATGATTTTATTTTAACCCCTCAATTGGCCTTACTCTCTCTGGGCATTGATCAGTTCACTCCATCCATAAGACAACTTATTCTTCACTTTTTTTTAGTTACCAAAAATAATATTGCTCTTTTTTGGAAGTCCCCTAATATTCTCTCATTACAAGATTTAATTAATAAAATTTCTTTACATAAATAAAATTGCTATTTCAAATAACTGCTTTAAAAAATTTGCTAGTAAATGGAACCGTTGGATAGAACTATTTCCATAAGGACATTTTTTTTCATTTCTAGTTTATATTTGTGTAATATCTTTGGCTATGTTTTTGATCTGACAAATATCTATTTCTTCTATGTATTTTAAGGATTGATTGTATGACAATGCATTATTTCCCTTTCCCCCTTCCCTCTCCCTTTCCCGGTTATTATAAATTTTAATAACATTTTTTGGAAAAACAATATCTACAAACAGTTCTCCAGAGACTCAGGGAGAATCAATTGTTTGTTAAATTGGAAAAATGCTCGTTTTTTTGTACAAGAACTGTCTTTTTTGGGTCTGATTGTGTCTTGTGAGGTGTTTTGCATGGATCCCAAGAAGGTGCAAGCAATTGTGGACTGGATGCAACCACAAAATCTTAAGGGTCTTCAGTGCTTCTTGTGATTCACAAACTATTACCGGAAATTCATTAAGGGTTTTTCACAAGTGGTTAAACCTCATCATCTTACCCGCAAGGGTGTGGGTGTAAAAAACTGGTCGGGGCTCGCCAAACAGTCCTTCTTGGTTCTTAAGAAATGTTTCATGTCCGCTCCAATTTTACTACAGCCTGACCCGTCCAAACCTTTTGTTGTGGAAGTGGACGCCCCTGAGGTGGGGGTGGGGGCAGTGTTGTCCCAGGGTCCTGCCACCCTGACCAACCTCAAACCCTGTGCTTTCTTTTCCAAAAAGTTCTCTTCCGCCAAGAGAAATTATAATGTAGGCAATAGAGAACTTATTGTGGTTAAATTGGCATTCGAAGAATGGAGGCACTTTTTGGAAGGGGCGGCTCCTCCGATTACGGTAATCACTGATCATAAAAATTTGGCATATATCGAGTCTGCGAAGAGACTGACTCCTAGACAAGCCCGTTGGTCGCTTTTATTTTCACGATTTCAGTTTTCTATTTTCGTCCAGGTTCCAAGAATGTCAAAGCAGATGCTTTGTCTAGAAGTTTTGAGCCTGTGTCTCCACCCGAACCGCCGTCCTCCATTCTTTGTCCTGGGGTGGTGGTGGCGGGGGTCTCGTCAGAGTTGGAACTGGAAATTGTGAGGGCCCAGTTTCTGGCCCCTGCTTCTAGACCAGGGGACAAATTGTTTGTTCCTGAACTATTGCAGCTTCAACTCCTGCAGGAGTTTCATGATTCCAAGTTGAGTGCTCATCCTGGTATTAGGCCCACACTAGAGGCAGTGGCTAGGGTTTTGTGGTGGCCTTCACTGGCTTCTGATGTCAAGAAATTTATATCTGTATGTGGGGTTTGTGCCTATTCCAAAAGCACTCATAGCCAGCTGGCAAGGGGAACTGGTATCTTCCTTTGCTGTTTCCTGATAGGCCATGGACTCACCTGTCCATGGACTTTGTCACATGTTTCCCACCTTCCAGGGGTAATACCGTGATATGGGTGGTGGTGGACAGGTTTTCAAAGCAGGCTCATTTTGTCCCCTTGGCGGCATTGCCCTCAGCAGAGACATTGTCTCGGTTGTTTGTGCAGCATGTGGTTCACTTGCATGGGGTACCCCTGAATGTGGTGTCTGACAGAGATGTGCAGTTTGTGGCCAAGTTTTGGAGGGCATTGTGTAAGAAACTGGGCATTTCATTGTCTTTCTCTTCTGCATATCACCCGGAAAGTAATGGCCAGACTGAACACACTAATCAATCTCTGGAACAAGTACCCCAGTGCCCTGGTGGGCAATCCACTTGCAGTAGCCTATAGGCAGACTGACGCTCAAAGGGTC
>VIAB01053008.1:3119-14252 GCA_009801035.1 Oophaga pumilio | reverse complement strand
AGACCCACTTGTTTAAATTGGGCATAGTTTAAATTAGGCCTTCTTCCATGTATCTTCATCCGCCGCCACTAGATCACCAGCGTTAACTTGTTCCGTGCTGCTACAGCCAGTGTCAAATTCCGAACAAGGGTGGGTGGTTTTGCTGGGCGTAAAATACTTGTTATGAAAAAGGTGGAGGTGTACCCCACAGGGGAAAATGTTTGTCAGCCCAGTACACTTAGTGTATGGCCATTACCAGTCTAGGAGACCCGCTCCTTTTTAATGGACGTTGTTTGTTAAGAGACCCTCCTACATGTTTCTTCCAAGGGGGGATTGGGGTTATTGGGGTGCATATGACTTGGTAGCAGGGCAGGCCTTGCAGTCAATGCATAATAAAACAGAATGGGAGTCCAAAATGAATAATGTGAAGTGAATTTTCCTGGGCCCATCTAGTACCTGGGTTCAAAGGCTTATTGGGGTGCATATGACTTGGTAGCAGGGCAGGCCTTGCATTCAATGCAGCATTATTTCTGGAAGCCCTCCTGGACCTCTTGTGAAAGGGGTATTGTGGTGCATCATAATTTTTGGCAGCCCATCCACTCACTGCTTAGGCTATAACAGTTTAGGAGACCCACTGGTTAATAATGGCCCTTTAAGCAGATTGATGATCCCTGATGCCCCGGTAAAAATAGGCTCTGTAACTTTGAGTCCCTCATTCATAAATGAAACAAGATGTGTCTGCTTATATTTCACACACCACATGGCCAGCTAGGGTTGGTAAATGTTACAATGATATTTCCCAGTGAATGCATTTGTTTTGGTTGAAAGCAATGTTAAAGATGAAAAACGCTTCAAAAACGCTGCGTCTGAACATAGCCCAAGTGGTGGAGGAACATTTTGGTCTGGGGTTAATTATTTTGCCTTATATACAAGTCATTAACCTGGAAAGGATGTACCTTTACATATTTCCCAGCAAAATCTGTATTGGTTTCGTTTTGGTATGTTTTTTGGTGCATCGGTAAAAATGGAATGAAACTCTGACAACAGAAATGCTTCCAGGGACGATCCGCATGATTTCCCCATGTCATTTGAGCAGTGTTTCCATCATTTTCAGATGTTTTTAGACCTTAAAAGGACCCCCGGGGGGGATAGCGGCAAAAATGCTCGTGTCTCCCATAGACTTACATTGGGCTCGTTGTTCTGTCCGAGTACCCGAGTATTCCAATCTGCTCGACCCAAGCAACGAGCATCCGAGAATTTTAGTGCTCGCCCATCACTAGTCCCCACATATCCTTTTCATCATTTTTGACTTTCATATTTGATTTTGATTCATTTTATATATATTTTCATATTATTTGTCACGTGGAATTGCATCCGTTGCTCTATTTGCCATTTCCCCCACCACCACATATTTTTATTGTATTGACTAATAAAGTTGTATGTTTTATTCATTTACTTTGGACTTGTACTCTTGTTTTTTTTTCTTCTTCCCTTGCAGGGGAAAGAATAATAGAGGGGAGCAAGATAATGTGGAGCCCAGCTGTGCCTGGAATCTTATTTCCCGGAGGGATGCACTGAAGGTAACAACCACAAGAGACCTGATATTCATTCACACAGCTTCACCAATCCCTAGAGCCACCAGAGGGAGCCCTTCTTAGAGTATATAAGGATGGTGAAGTCACAGCAGACAAACAGTCTACGCCTAGACAGCAGAGAGTTCAGTCTAGCTGAGAGCTGAGAGAGCTCAGAGCAAGTTTAGTTTGTTGTTGCTGTTACCTCAGAAAGTTGAGAGTTGTTAGTTCTCTTGGAGAGTGGAGAGTAGCTCTAGGAGTGAGCACAGGTCAGTGAGTCTGCAAAGCCAGATGCAGGTCAGACGGTGAATCCTGATAGCCGCTTCAGACAGAGCTTAGAAAGAAAGAAGGAAAGAGAACAGCAGTGGTGGAAAGAACCTGAAGACTGTAGCTTTGATCTTAGTTCAACGTGTGGAGGCTAGTACAAGTGGAGAGAGAAGGCCACTCCAGCCTAGTCAGAATTGAGTCAACTGAGTGCAGTTTCAGTGAGCAAGCGTGCCGACGCTTTGAGAGCGGTGAAGAAAGGAGAAGAAGCAGCCATCTACTGCTAGTGTGCTTATGTTAAAGGTGGGAGTAGGACGAAAGGCGAGTGGAAGAGAGGAAGAGAGTAACGGAGGTTGAAACAGCATTGATAGCTTACCTCTACTCTGAATAACCGGACACCGGGTCCGAGCTTGCTAGAGTCTACACGACTAGTGAGAGATACCGGAGAACCTGCGGGACTTCAAGTCGCGGGGGGACCAGGAGTGCTGATACGTAAACTGGGTCAGGAAGATGGAGTATAGCAGGACGCTGCATACAGAGACACTGTTCTATCCAAGAGAAGGCTCCACCACAAAGTCAGCCGGGCGTATAAAGTGAAAACAGAGTTAGACTTCGTTTTATACAGTTCAGAAACTCACACTACAGGAGTAAGGAGGCCCTACACCTACTCAGTGGGAATAACTGGACGTGCATCCTCCACCCTGCCAGCATCCCGGGACGTGCCTGCAACTACATCAGTAAAGGTACAGAAAGAGACTTTGGTGTGTGTGTCTGCATTATTGCTCCTGCGGCTGAACTCCCCTTCTCCATCCTGCACCCCTACACTGCCATCTACCCTGAGGGACCCAGTCTTGCCTGTGGAAGACTTAACACCTTGCTGCCCAGAAACAACCCCTCAGCGGATTTAAACAGCAGCGCTGGTCACACTGACCAGGTACCACAGGTGGCGTCACGAATTTCTACAAACCTTATAATCCCCTGTAAATAACCCCCCTTTTTAGTGAGCGCCCAGGGTCACGGACCGAGCTGTGCTACCCATGACATCCCCCATTGAAGTGACTGGGCTCGGTGCCGAGTACCCCACAGGCCCTGGCGGGCGACTCAATGCCCTAAGGTAGAAACAGACGATCGCTGATAAGGGATTGGCAGGCTAGATGGTGATCAATGAGGTGGCTGAGCTGGCTAACCGGATAGCCTGGACATGGTCTACCATCCTACCACCAGATCCGAGTGCTGGAGGAGGATTACATGTGAGGCCACTGCTGGAGCGGGTCAGGGGCTGCAGACAGTCGTGGCTGTAGCTGTGCTAGAGACTGCTGGCAGTCACAGCTGGAGATGTGCCAGGGATCACAGGCAAACACGGCAGGAGCTGTGTCAGGGACCAAAGGTAGTCATCATTGGAGCTGTGCCAGAGACTGCAGGCAGCTGTAGCTGGAGCTGGGTGAGAGATTGTGGGCTGCATGAGCAATGGTGCCAGATGGGAGGAGGGGGTGGAGCAGAAAGGGAATGCAGAGAGCCCATGCTGAATAGGCAGTAAAAAATTGCAGGCATTAGTCCAAAAAGGAACACAAGGGCTCTCCGCTTCTGATTTGCTAAAGTGTGTTGGGGGCTTGGCCTAAACGGAGATGGGACGAGGTCAAAGCCTGGGCCTCAATTTTGGAATAAAAAGGGGGCCAACAGTGATCGACTTTCCTATCAGGCTATAAATAAACATTGGCACTATCTAGCTGGAGGGCGCCTTGTCTTTTAAATCCTGTATATCCTAGAGCCCCCGTGGCTATGAAGAGGGATTGTGGACGGGACAGATATTTGTTTCCAGACTTGGTCCTAACTACTTTCCAGTTCCAAAGAGGGCATTAGGAGCCCCTGGGTGAAGGGTTAGCTGGAATTTTCCATCCCGCACAGTTGTGGTCCCAGACAGTGCAGAAGACAGTGTTCATCCTGGATGAGGTGGGGGTCACTGGAGGGTGACAACTGAGGACCCCAGCCCACTCTGAAGAGAGGGCTGGGGTGAGGAAAAGGCAAGGACCATCCACCACAAATAGCCCTGAGACACGCTTGAAGTGTTACGGGGGTAGGGTCCTAACTGTCAGGCTAGAGAGGGTAGGTTGTGGATGGCACCACACTGATCTCTCTGTCTCTTAGGTAGGAAATCAGGGTGAGAATTTACACCCTGTTGCTTGAAGTCACAAGCTGTATTTGAAAGAAAAAAGGAAATCATTAGTAAAACACAACAAGATGATAGAGACAGGTCTGAATGCCTTCTTGAACACTAAGCAAAAACTGGTTAGCACTCTGCCAATCGGTGGGTGTAGAATATACAGTGGGGAGCAAAAGTTTAACAATGCTTTGAACTTTTGACTTTCAGGCTCCATATCTCACCATCCACTATAGGTTCAAATGTGAGACAGGCACTATATGAAGTCCTGACAGGAATCTGTATCTGTCCCATCACTTTTAACCCTTTCACTCTTGGCTAGTCCCATCTATTAACTCAAACAGCTGGGCAGATTACAACACTCATAACTCATACCAGAATACACATTATACATCATAACAGTACTTATGTCTTCAAGGGGGAACATGGGTAGCATGTCCATCTCCTTACAGCTGTACAACAGCAGCTGTCAACTGTTTGAAATTCCACATCTGTGTGCAGACATCATTTGGCAAAGGCTGTTAAGTGAGTGAAGATGTACTGGCCGGGAGGAGGAGGTAAACAGGCCAGTAATTTCTCCTTTCTCATCAGCCATGGAGAGTAAAGTTACGTGAAAATGTAAGAAGCCAAAGCAAGGTAGTCATGGGCGAGCTTCTATCCCCACTCACTTTGGCATCCTACAGACATCACGTGTACCAGTCCCGGTGTGCTTCTATGTGTGATGGGCATCACACTTACTTTGGGGCTGCAGGCTTCGTCTGAGTCCAGGAATCCCTCTTCTGGAACCAAGGCAGCAAATAATCCAGGTGACATGAGGTTCATAAAACCAACCAAATGTTTACTTGGTGAATAGCAGTGTTTACAGGCAGATATAGTGGATAAGGTCCAATGGGTTGTCATCTTTCCCACAGGTACCGGATACAACTTCAGCCCAGGTTCTCGGTATCAATAGAAAGTCCCTATCACTGGCTGGTAAGTCTTCTCCGCTGCTAGCAGTATATTCAGATTGCAATACCTTCTGCTCCATGTAGTCTGAGTCCATCTTTCCCTGTAGCGTCACAAGCTGAGTGTGCCCTAGGTCCTCGACGTCCATCTCGAGGTTGCCCCAGGCCATTTAGATGGAATCACACAGAAGCGTATTTTCGGCAATTCACTGCCCTGAGTATTAGGCCCACGCTGTCCCTAGCAGCCTCTTAAGCCTGCTACTTCACACACTGCTCTCCACACACTTACTGGCCCTGTCACTTGCTGGACTTGCTACCAACTCTCAGTTCCCCCTCCCAAACTGGATCGGCCACTACAGTTAACCCAATCTCAGCTTACTGCAGCCCCAGTGGGTATCATCCCTTTATCACATACAGTTAGGTCCATAAATATTTGGACAGAGACAACATTTATCTAATTTTGGTTCTAGACATTACCACAATGAATTTGAAACAAAACAAATCAGATGCAGTTGAAGTTCAGACTTTCAGCTTTCATTTGAGGGTATCCACATTAAAATTGGATGAAGGGTTTAGGAGTTTCAGCTCCTTAACATGTGCCACCCTGTTTTTAAAGGGACCAAAAGTAATTGGACAGATTAAATAATTGTAAATAAAATGTTCATTTCTAGTACTTGGTTGAAAACCCTTTGTTAGCAATGACTGCCTGAAGTCTTGAACTCATGGACATCACCAGACACTGTGTTTCCTTCTTTTTGATGCTCTGCCAGGCCTTCACCGCGGTGGTTTTCAGTTGTTGTTTGTTTGTGGGCCTTTCTGTCTGAAGTTTAGTCTTTAACAAGTGAAATGCATGTTCAATTGGGTTGAGATCAGGTGACTGACTTGGCCATTCAAGAATATTCCACTTCTTTGCTTTAATAAACTCCTGGGTTGCTTTGGCTTTATGTTTTGGGTCATTGTCCATCTGTAGTATGAAACGACGACCAATCAGTTTGGCTGCATTTGGCTGGATCTGAGCACACAGTATGGCTCTGAATACCTCAGAATTCATTCGGCTGTTTCTGTCCTGTGTCACATCATCAATAAACACTAGTGACCCAGTGCCACTGGCAGCCATGCATGCCCAAGCCATCACACTGCTTCCGCCATGTTTTACAGATGATGTGGTATGCTTTGGATCATGAGCTGTACCACGCCTTCGCCATACTTTTCTCTTTCCATCATTCTAGTAGAGGTTGATCTTGGTTTCATCTGTCCAAAGAATGTTCTTCCAGAACTGTGCTGGCTTTTTTAGATGTTTTTTAGCAAAGTCCAGCCTAGCCTTTTTATTCTTGATTCTTATGAGTGGCTTGCACAGTGCAGTGAACCCTCTGTATTTAATTTCATGCAGTCTTCTCTTTATGGTAGATTTGGATATTGATACGCCTACCTCCTGGAGAGTGTTGTTCACTTGGTTGGCTGTTGTGAAGGGGTTTCTCTTCACCATGGAGAGTATTCTGCGATCATCCACCACTGTTGTCTTCCGTGGGCGCCCAGGTCTTTTTGCATTGATGAGTTTACCAGTGCTTTCTTTCTTTCTCAGAATGTACCAAACTGTAGATTTTGCCACTCCTAAAGTTGTAGCAATTTCTCGGATGGGTTTTTTCTGTTTTTTGCAGCTTAAGGATAGCTTGTTTCACCTGCATGGAGAGCTCCTTTGACCGCATGTTTCCTTCACAGCTAAACCTTCCAAATGCAAACACCACACCTCAAATCAACACCAGCCCTTTTATCTGCTTAATTGAGAATGATATAATGAAGGGATTGCCCACACCTGTCCATGAAATAGCCTTGGAGTCAATTGTCCAATTACTTTTGGTCCCATTAAAAACAGGGTGGCACATGTTAAGGAGCTGAAACTCCTAAACCCTTCATCCAATTTTAATGTGGATACCCTCAAATGAAAGCTGAAAGTCTGAACTTCAACTGCATCTGATTTGTTTTGTTTCAAATTCATTGTGGTAATGTCTAGAACCAAAATTAGATAAATGTTGTCTCTGTCCAAATATTTATGGACCTAACTGTATATGAACATCAAATACATTTAACCCTTGGAGTGTCAGGGAGCAATCCATCAACCCCCACCACTGCTACACATGCACTGAGACTTACACACCATAGTTGATGGAATATTAAAATAAAACATACTTTATTTAAAATAGATCAATGCAGTCCAAGAGATTTGGGGCAGTGCAGTTATGATTTGGGGGGCAGGCCCATAATCAAAGTGCCTAGCAATGCCCCTGATCAGCAGGCATTTGCACAATATTGAATTACAAGTCAAGACGTCCAGCTAGAGGTATTCCATTGACCTCATGCCACCGTTCCTAAAGGCTATCATACTGCAGAGCCAGATGGCAAAAATTTCTTTTACCTTGGACACAGTGATAGCTGGAGATTAGTCTGAAGACCAGGTGGGTAATGCCATGAAGTGTTCTTCATGAAGAAACGTCACAAAAGTCCTATTCCAGGGATTATAATGTTGGGTGGCATAATGTACAGTAATGTACAGTACACAAACAGCTAGGTTTTATATTGATTTGGTCGTAGAATCAGTGGTACCTCCATTTCTTTAAAGTTTCCTAGGACTCCAGGAGCTATTTTTCAACATGTCAGTGCCAGGCCGCATGTTACTCATGATACTGTGAGCAATTTCAAAAGATCTTAAATTCTTCACTATTTAGTACTAGCTGAAGAGCCCAGCGTTGCCCGGGCATAGTAACTAACTGTGGTTAGTTATAACAAATTATAATAATTAAATTGCACATAAAAACATTTCACATCATATATTCAACACTACAGATTTGCAACACAAATTAACTAAACAATTACCCAAGTATTGATAGTATTTTATTTTCAACTCATTCAAGAGCCTTTTGATAAACAATATTTTTGGTTTTTCCTTTCGGTACAAAGATGAACAGATTTTTGGCAGTTCCAACTCTTGAACGGGCCATGTAAAGTTGACCATGAGCAAAGCATGGAGATTGCAAATCGATCCCTACTACTCTCATGGACTGTCCCATAGCCTTGTTAATGGACATTGCAAATGCCTGTCAAAGTGGAAACTGGAGGTGTTTAAAATCAAAAGGCAAATCAGATGGAATGAGTGGAATTCTTGGAATGAAAATGTCCTCTCCTTTGGCACATCCTGTTGCTAAGCTGTGTATCTAATCCTATCCTACGTGATACCGACTGCTGAGCTGTGTATCTAATCCTATCCTGTGTGATACCGTCTGCTGAGCTGTGTATCTAATTCTGTCCTGTGTGATACTGTCTGCTGAGCTGTGTATCTAATCCTGTCCTGTGTGATACTGTCTGCTGAGCCATGTATCTAACCCTATCCTGTGTGATACTGTCTCCTGAGCCGTGTATCTAATCCTATCCTGTGTAATACTGTCTGCTGACGTGTGTATCTAATCCTATCCTGTGTAATACTGTCTGCTGAGCTGTGTATCTAATCCTATACTGTATGTTACTGTCTGCTGAGCTGTGCATCTAATCCTATCCTGTGTTTTACTGTCTGCTAAGCTGTGTATCTAATCCTATCCTGTGTGATACAGTCTGCTGAGCCGTGTATCTAATTCTATCCTGTGTGATACTGGGCACCGCCTGGGCACCCCCTGCAGTCTGTGTCAGGGGGTGGTCTGTGTCGGCGCGGTAATAAATTGTGTTATTCCCAGTTTTACAGAAGGACGATAACACCATAGAAATGATAAGAATAATAGGCCTCAGTTACCACAACTGTCTACAAGGAAAAACTATTGCTCATAGCAACCAATCACAGCTCAGCTACTTTTAACCCCTTTACTCCCGAGGGTTGTTTGCATGTTAATGACCGGGCCAATTTTTACAATTCTGACCACTGTCCCTTTATGAGGTTATAACTCTGGAACGCCTCAACGGACCTTGGTAATTCTGAGAATGTTTTCTCTTGACATATTGTACTTCATGTTAGTGGTTCGATATATCTTGTGTTTATTTATGAAAAAACGGAAATATGGAGAAAATTTTGAAAATTTTGCAATTTTCAAACTTTAAATTTTTATGCCCTTAAAACAGAGAAATATGTCACACAAAATAGTTACTAAATAACATTTCCCACATGTCTACTTTACATCAGCACAATTTTGGAAACAAATTTTTTTTTGCTAGGAAATTAAAATGGTTAAAAGTTGACCAGCGATTTCTCTTTTTTACAGCAAAATTTGCAAAACCATTTTTTTTAGAGACCAACTCACATTTGAAGGGCCTATATGACAGAAAATACCCAAAAGTGACTCCATTCTAAAAACTGCACCCCCCAAGGTAGTCAAAACCATATTCAAGAAGTTTATTAGCTCTTCAAGTGCTTCACAGGAATGTTTGGATTGTGGAAGGAAAAAATAAACATTTACTTTTCTTTCACAAAAATTTTCCTTTAGACCTAATTTTTTTTTACTTTCGCAAGGGTAACAGGAGAAAATGGACCATAAAATTTGTTTTGCAATTTCTCTTGAGCATGCCAATACCCCATATATGGGGGAAATCTACTGTTTGGGCACGCGGTGTTTCACTTTTTGAATGTAAAATTTGCTGGCATAATTAGCGGACGCCATGTTATGTTTGGAGTACCTCTGATGTGCCTAAATAGTGGAAACCCCCAACAAGTGACACAATTTTGGAAACTATACCTCTTAGGGAACTTATCTAGGTGTGTAGTGAGCACCTTGAACTCACAGGTGCTTCACAGAAGTTTATAGCGTAGAGCCTTGAAAATAAAAAAAAAATCCCATTGTTCTCAGAAAAATCTTTTATAGCTTCAAATTTTGCATTTTCATAAGGGTAACAGGAGAAATTGCTCCATACACTTTGTTGTGCAATTTCTTCTGAGTACGCCGATACCCAATATGTGGAGGAAAACAACTGTTTGGACGCAGGACATGGCTTGGAAGGGAAGAAGCGTCATTTGACTATTTGAATGCAAAATTTATTGGAATAATTAGAGGACGCCATGTCGCGTTTGGAGAGACCCTGATGTGCCTAAACAGTGGAAACCCCCCACAAGTGACAGCATTTTTGGAACTAGGCCCCATATGTAACTTATCTAGATGTGTATTGAGCACCTTGAACCCACAGGTGCTTCACAGAAGTTTATATTGTAGAACTGTGGAAATAAAAAAATCACATTTTTCCCAAATAAATCATTTTTAGCTCCAAATTTTGCATTTTCATAAGGGTAACAGGAGAAATTGCTCCATAAAATTTGTTGTGCACTGATACCCCATATGTTGGGGAATACTACTGTTTGGGCGCACGGCAGGGTTTGGAAGGGAAGGAGTGCATTTGACTTTTTGAATGCAAAATTTGCTGGAATAATTAGCGGACACCGTGTCACGTTTGAAGAGCCTCTGATGTGACTAAACAGTGGAAACACCCACAAATGAAAACATTTTGGAAACTAGACCCCTTTGGGAACTTATCTAGATGTGTATTGAGCACCTTAAACCCCAGGTGCTTCACAGAAATTTATAATGTTAAGCCATGAAAAGAAAAAAAATCTAATTTTTCCCACAAAAATCTTTTTTACCTACAAATTTTGTATTTTTACAAGGGCAAAAGGAGAAAATGGACCCCAAAGTTTGTTGTGCAATTTTTGTTGAGTTCACCGAGACCCCATATATGGTCGAAAACTACTTTTGAGGCACATTTGCAAAAACTCAGAAAAGAAGTAGCGCCATATTACAGTGCAGATTTTGCTGCACTTGTTTAAGGGTGTCATGTTACATTGGCAGAACCCCTGAGGTGCCGGAACAGCAGAACCCCCCAAAAGTGACCCCATTTTGCTAATTAAACCTCTCAATGAATTCATCTAGGGGTGCCGTGATTATATTGACACCACAAGTGTGTCACAGGTTCTTATACCATTGGGCAGAGAAGAAAAAATAATTTACCTTTTTACCACCAAGATTGTGTGTTAGCCCCAAATTTTACGTTATCATACTGGGAAATGGGTAAAAATGGCACCAAAATTTGTCACACATTTTCCGCTGAATGTAGAAATACCCCATATGTGGCTGTACAGCACTACTTAGCCGTACGGAGAGACTTGGGAGGGATGGAACGCTATTTACCTCCTGGAGTGCAAATTTTCCTAGACTACAGTCATGGACAAAAGTTTTGAGAATGACACAAATAT
>VIAB01052992.1:0-14262 GCA_009801035.1 Oophaga pumilio | reverse complement strand
ATGCTTGCCAAAGCTTTTTTGTGGTGTTATTGTGCCAGGGTTGTACTACTGCAACTAGTCATGATTAACAGTACAATGGACCCATACAGCCTTCTAGAGGCAAGGGCTACTAGTACTAATTAGTCAATAGGAGTTGAGTGAGGGAGCCCCAATTTAATCTTTTGCACAACTCTGTTAAAATGTGTTTGTATTTTCTATCTCCAGGAGTGCGCACTTCTCCAGACCCCTGGCTACCTGCTTTCCAGAATGGGGGGGTGATCCTGACGGTTAACAGCTCCGACCAGTGGCATGGTTGTACAGGTCGCCTCAACTGTGTGCTCCTCAATGCTGCATACAGAGGCAGTATTTTATGCGTGCCATACCACTCAAGTTGCAAAGTAGCCTTTGCAAGCTCTTCAGCAATGAGCTCACGAGTGCCAAACTTCTTTTCTAAAAAAACTAGCCAACTCCATGGCCAGTAACATGCAGTAGACTGTAAAATGAAAAAACCCCTATGTGTTTTAGAATGAAGAACATTTCTTAATAGGCAGTAAATAACAAAGTTTCTTGTTTTCACAAGCACTTCAAAATTTTTACCCATTTAAAAAGTTAAGACAACCCCTTTAATGACTGGGTAGCGTGTTGATGTCGATCAGGTTGTCTAACATTGGTATTTGTGGATTCAGAAAGTAGAAAACTTTTTGGGAGGAGAGTTTTCTTATATATTTCTTTCATTTCATTAATTGTTAATACAGGTTCTTGGGTTGGCAGGTAGTGAATGATTTATGGTGACCTTTGACAGTCAAGGCCATTGTTGGGGATAGTAGAAGGGGACCATGATTGGGGATTTGCCCAAGATCCATATTCCCTAATGAGTCCACATCGTTTACAAGCCAGAAACTGCAAGGATAATGATAGTTCTGCATTTTGCATTCAGTGCAGTTTCCAATATTAGAAGTGTAGAAAGACGTTTGGTGATCAAGTTATATGACTAAAGCTAGGGTCACACGAGCGCATAAAAAGTCCATCCGAATTTCATCCCGAAAAGTGGGACGATTTTTTTGTATTTGTCATGGTGCTGTCAGTGTGCAATCTGTTTTTTAACTCAGTAGTTACTAATCATTTGCAGGACCATTTACAATGTTACAGAATAGCAATGTATCCGTAAAAATCAGAAGCCACTCTGATGGTCAGTATGACAGCCGATATTTTTTTTCCACCCATCCGATTTCAGAGTCAAATCAAAGCATGCTGTGATTTTTTTAATTATGCAAATTGTCTCTTCAGAGAGGAAGAGAGCTAGAACTCTAGTGCCACCTTTTGGAAGGTAGCAATCCTACAAGTCAATGTTGACCCTTTAACGAGCCTTATCACATGACCTAGGATAATAGCCAAACCAGAATCTCAATTTGCAGACACTGTGTTTCGGGTGTTACATGCACATATAACCATACATCTTCCTCTCTTCACTATGCTCCTCTCTTGATACAAACATTTCTTGTGGAATATTTTATTCCTGAATCCCGATTTTCCTTGAATATTTACTTATCCTCATAGGCTACAGAAAAGGACCTTTCCCCTTTGTGACCCCATGATCCAAGAAACCTATTCCACAGAACAGAAAAAGATTCCAGAAGAATATAGATCATTTTAATTTGTGGTGGTCTCACCATCTTATTTTAGTTTAATGATAAATTCATCTAAGGCCTCATTCAGAAGTCAGTGATTTTTCTCGTCAGTGTTTTTGATTAGTTTTTCAGCAATGTTTGGTCACTGTCAGTTTTTACCATCAGTTTAATCAGTTTTTCCTATGTAGGAAAAAAATATGGAGTTTTCTTAAGCATCTCCTATCAGTCAGTGAAAAATGGACAGCACACATATGGCATCCAAGTGCTGTCCGTTTATTTTTTTCAGTGGCACATAGAAATACATTAGCGAGTTTGATATGTGACTTAAAGGGAACCTGTCATGTAAAATAAAACTATTAAAGGGAATCTGTCACCCCATTTTTGCCCTATGAGATACGGCCACCACCATCAGGGGCTTATCTACAGCATTCTGTAATGCTGTAGATAAGCCCCCGATGTCACCTGAAAGTGAAGAAAAACGAGTTATATTATACTCACCCAGGGGCGGTCCGCCATCCGATGGGCGTCGCGGTCCGGTTCGGCGCCTCCCATCTTGTAGCGAAGCCGGCCTCTTCATTCCGTCCTGTCGCGGCTCCTGCGCAGGCGCACTGCTCTGCCCTGGTGAGGGCAGGGCAGAGTACTACAGTGCGCTGGCGCCGGACCTCTCTGACCTCTCCCGGCGCCTGCGCACTGCAGTACTCTGCTCTGCCCTCACCAGGGTAGATCAGTGTGCCTGCGCAGGAGCCGGGACGGAAAGAAGAGGCCAGCTTCGCTACAAGATAGGAGGCACTGAACCGGACCCTGATGCCCATCGGACCGGACGGCGGAACGGCCCTGGGTGAGTATAATATAACTCGTTTTTCTTCACTTTCAGGTGACATTGGGGGCTTATCTACAGCATTACAGAATGCTGTAGACAAGCCCCTGATGGTGGTGGCCGCATCTCATAGGGCAAAAATGGGGTGAAAGATTCCCTTTAATGTGCAAATATTGGGTTACTATGCAGGTTAACAGCATTCTGAACCTGCCAGGCCATTACACCGAAAGCCCTGCTGCTGGGAGGAAATTAATTTTATTCCACTGGTAGCCTTCGTCTTCCATTCACAGGAGGTGGCACAGCTTCAGTCAATGCTCTGCGTATTGAGAGCGGTGGCTGTATACATGCCCCTGGCATTGACTGACAGCAGGCTCTAATAACAGCCAATTGTCAGTTAGTGCCAGGCGTGGTTATAGCTGCTGATCTCTATCCACACCTATGACTGGAAGTTGAACACTGCTGTGAGGAAATTAATTTTATTCCACTGGTAGCCTTCGTTTTCCATTCACACGGAGTGGCACCGTCACGGCTTCAGTCACCGCTCTGTGTATTGAGAGCTGTGGCTGTATACTTGCCCCAGCACTGACTGACAGCCGTCTCTAATGCTAGCCGGTTGTCAGTTGGTGCTGGGCGCGGTTATAGCTGCGGATCTATATTCACCCCTATGACTAGCAGTCGAACGCTGCAGGTGGGAATAAAGTTAATTTGCTCCTAGCAGAGGGGCTTTCATTGCTGGCACTGCACAGTGTCATAACGCTACTAACCTGCAGATTAACTCCATATCAGCAGGTTAATAGCATTATTTTACATGATCATGACCATGATCAAATTCGGACAGGTCTCTGTGGTCTTGTTCGGACCACTCAATCTGCAAAGATACATGTACATGTGAACAGCCCCATAGAGTGTAGTAATACAAGTTCTATCTGAGAAAAATACAGATATGACTGACTTCTGAATAAACCCTGCCTTGTGGGAACATCGCCATTAAATATTATTCTTAGATTTAATTCTAGAGTCTTTGCTCTCTTCAGGTAAGTTGTGTATTAGGTTATACTGAATTAGGCACAATATGGATCACAGTTTCAGTCGTACTTGATTGACAGCCTATGGAGGGAGGTTCTCATGGAATCTGGACAGGTAATGGTATGCCCGGCTCCCTGATGATAAAACAGGCTGGCTTCTCATTGTTGTAGTAATTTGCTAATAGAATTTTGATGATAATTCAATGGTTAACAGCACTAGAGAGCCAGCCAAAGTTAGTATCATTCCTGTAGGAGCAGCTGGATAGAGAAGTGTGATATTTGAAAACCGAGTTGGGCCATGTGCACACTTTGAATTTTTGGTGAGTTTTACCTCTATTTGTAAGCCATAACCAGGAGTGGATGATAAGTACAGAAGTGGTGACGTTTTTCTATTATAAGGGGTTGGCCACTGCACACGTCCATCAGTACGGACAGGTGATGTCACCGTCTAACCACGCCCCCCGCTTGCGACGCTACTACATGGCGGCACCATCAGCTGAGGCAGCTCGTTGTAACTTTTTAGCACGGCACACGAGGTTGCTTTCAATGCGGGAGAGCGCTCCCTAAGCTTTGCAAGAACAGCCTTCACTGGCAACATCAACCAGCATCCCCAGCAGGAGGAGACATGGGCACAGGACACAGCACATAATAGTAAGTGCTTCACACAGCTTTCCTTCTGGCTCCTTTTCAGCTGTTTGTTTCTTGTTGTTCTTATCAGCGCTGCAATCAGCACATTGTTTATTCAATCTTGTTTCTATTATACTTTTCCTCTGATTGTTCCTCTCCTGTATTTGGCTTACAAATAATGGGGTAAAAAGCTCTATGTGTACTTGTGGCCTTATGGCATGTGCACACGACAACCAACTTTTCGTTGCACGCACCCAATGAAATTTAAATAGAAAGACGCTTTGTAACATGCTGTTGTCCTGAAACGTCTCATGTTTGAGTTTTCTTGCTTCTATTATTTTGTAGCAAATTTCATTAAAGGGGTTACCTCTCTTATGTTCATTTAATGGTTAAAGTTGCAAGATGCTTGTAAAAAATGTTTAAAAAATTCTTTCTGCTCTCAAAAATTAAGGGATTTTTAATTCTTTAGATGACTGCTTGCTGCTAGGCTATGGGTCTCTTCAGAGTGACTGGCATCCTACGCAAGGAGAGTACCCTTATAAGCCTTGCTCTCAAGCTGGCCTAATTCCTAAATCCATCAAGTTTTAGTGTCCTAGAGCCACTGTACGACTGACTTTGTGAGGTGGATCCCTAGGTCCAGGTGGGCATATGTATCCCGGGCTTCGATGTAGCAGCAGGCAGCGAGGCACGTTTGGAATGAAGACTTAGATCACTGGTGGTCACAGTCAGGAAAGTGCAAAACAGCACAGGCAGGGCAGTCCAGGAGCAGATGGAGGTGCACAGCCAAACACACAGGAATAAAAAAAAATCTTAATACCAAGATACAGGCATGTGTCTTAGTAGGCCTTAAGTAGACCTAAGCAGATTATGTCACAGGAGTACACCCGACTACTTGTAAAACACGATGTGGAGCACAGCAGAGAGCAATGGCCATAGAGGAAGGCTGCTGAAGCCATTATGAGCCAAAGCCGACGTGTAGTAGCTACTACCATATTGTAGAGGCAAAGCTATTTGGAAACAGCACATAGCATAGTTCAGACCATGATACTGGTCTGAACTGTCTATTTTTAAGAGCGTGCTGGTCCCGGCAAGAAGAAGCCGGGATGTAGATTGTTGCACTCCAAAAGACTGAAAATCAGCCCACCCCTTTAAGACGAAGAAGCAAGAACTTACGTTTTAAATGGTAATATCAAATTTTATGCTTGTAATAAACCATGTATTATACAGTGTATACATTTATATAACTTTGTATTTTTATAGGAACTTTTAGTTCCTATGACATACTTTTATTGACCTTGCCAAGCTCCGGCTTATAGATATTCAGCACAGAAAATCCTATTAGGAAGTGCCTTGAACAAACAGCTTAATTTTACTTCACTTTTAGAGCTCTTTACTTTTTTATTTCATAATCTCTTTCTACCTTGAAAAATGGGCCCATTATCTCTCCCAATAGACCCATTGCTGTCGATTGCCGTATATAACCTAGCTTCAGAATGTTCAAAATTTGGATTTAGCCCTAAGGGGCTTAACTGCTTTCCTAGTTACTGTTACATTTTCTTTCATGAATAAAATGCAATATAATTATTTTTTTTTTCATTTTATTCATTAAATAAAGACATCATTACTGTATATTTGTCTCTAAAGAGTCACAAAATTGTGTTGTTTGCCTATAGAAAATATCAGAAAGACAAGATTTTCTCAAGATATAAGGAACTGTGTGAGTTTTAATAAATTATACATGTATTTCTATTGCATAGTCTTTTCTATAGCCAAATAGATCAGCTGGATGCTTTGACACGTACAGGATATAGTTTGTCCAAGAATAATAAAGTGGGCTCTGTAGTGCCACCTATTAGGGTTAGCCACCCCTGTAGGTCAGCATAAACCCTTTTTAAAGATGTTTAACAGTATTTTTAGATTCATTGAGCTACACTTTAGACAAGTTATCGATATAAGATCTTTGAGTGTCTAAAACACGGCTCCCACACTGATCAGCTGTCCTCTCCCCAGCCATGGCCGGATGTAAACTATGTAAGGAGTGGAACGCCGCATCTTTGTACACTGTTTAGTGGCCGTCGCAATACCCAGAGGTGGCCACAAAACAGTGTACGGAGCTGTAGTTTTCCATCTTGCACCCCTTTAATAAAGCTTTCCACAGGATTCAGGACATGTAGCCTATTTACGTTTCCTACTTTAACCTGTCTGTCTACCCAAGGAAAAACATGTCCCCGTAAAATTGCCTAAAGGCCTTTCACAACCTACAACTACCCTTCCTCTGCATAGAACATGATCAAGAACCCTAAAACAGCTGATCCAAATCGAGTGGAAACTTCTAGGTGTATGTAGGTTGGCTTCTATAGCTTCCTTTTATTTGATCCAGAACATGAGCCAGGTGTTTTGAAATGCCAACGTTTAGAAGTGCCCCAGGGGTGGTGAACATGTGGCTCCGTTACTCACTGGTTGTGGGAAACCTACTTGAGTTTGGCACATTGCATACACATCACTTTTCACATTGTCCACTCACTGATTTGTATGGTCTTCTGCCTTGTCCAACATGATTGATTTTTTTTATCAATCTGGCAAGATCTTTGGACTGTCTTCATGGAGCATATGTTTATTTCATTTAAAGGGCTTATCCGGGACTTGTTATTTTTGTGCATCGGCAGGTTCTTGCCAGCTACCAGCCTGTTCTGCCTTGTGAGGATTTCCACTTGCTCAAAGCGGTCACGGACCACTCCTAAAAGCAATTCATCTTCATTTCACCTTCTCTTCTGCTCTGCTCTGTTGGCAGGGTGTCATGGTGGGGATCGGGCTGTCAATAAGCGTGATATCTGCAGTGAAGCACCATCAACAGAGCAGAACAGAGGGTGCTTGTTCCCCTGTTGACGAAAGGTGAAATGAAGCATGAGAATCGCCGGCTTATGCAGCACTTTTATTATTTTTATGTATGGGGCTAAGAACTACCAGGCAGATATTTGCTAAGTACCTGCTTGTTCTGCATGAGGATGATTGTGACCCTTCTTGTAGCCTTCTGGTCCAGAGGGGTAAGGAAAGGTTTCTCCTTTCTGAGATAGCATGCAACAGATGTGTCTTTTTGGGATCTAGAAGAAGGTTCCTTGCTCTTCTTGCAACTTTTTGTTTCTGTCCTGTCTGAGATGCAGTCAAACTTTGACTGAGGCTACAGCAGGTGGAATTCAGGAGCAAGTCAGGCTGTCCCTATGTTTTTCTAAGTGTAGGCCTATAAATAACCCTTCTTGTAGCCTCCTGATTCAGAGGAATGAGGAAAGGTTTCTGAAGGTGAAGAAAGTTAAGATCATGCCCCCCCTAACAAAAAAAGATTATATATGATGTTTTTTTTCTTTTTTCTTCTGTAACAAGCATTCTCTAAGTCATATGACATGATAATCTGTGCGTCACTGGGATTGTGACTCTTTTCTCCTCTGGCCTCCCGAGGAATCACTGTCTGGAGAGAAAACGCATTGAGGCAACTTTTGTTTTATGAGTATTTATGAGAATCACATGTTTAACCAAGTTGTAATGGATATTATGGTTATGGACCGTTTTAGTATATGAGTAGCATTAAATATTAGTAGTGCTTTATGTGTGTCTCTAATAACATCAGTCTTATATTGTGTACGTCATCTGGATTGTATATAGGACTCATCATGACACCTCTGAATCATTTTCTATCTTTCTAGCATGCTTTTCTCTTGATCTGAGGTGACAGATTTATTCATTGTGCTGGATACCACCCTCCAAAACTTGCTCTCCTTTTTGTATTGTATCTGCTTGTGCATATAAAAACAGTAGTTACACCTTCATTGTGTTTCTAGATATACTGTATGTAGGGAAATCCACCAATGGATGAGGGCTTCTTTCCTGCATTAATTTCTAGGGTGCCAGCCTCCACAGCTAGGTATGGCTCACGTTTAGGGACTCCCAGGGAGAGCACTGTGCCTACACCCCTTTTAAGTAGAATATTGGTTGCCCTTGGCTTCTACTTGTCTTGGTTATGACTTGACTTTTGGTTTGGAATTTTAATGGAAATTGCTAAGAATTTATGATTTTAGTTTAGCCTGTATCTACTGGCTACCACGGTACACTAATATATTTCTTTTCTGTATAATAATTTTAGTTTTTTTTTCTTTTCTTTTTTTTTCTTCTCGCTTATATAGCGCTATTATGTTCCGCAGCGCTTTACATACATTATCATCACTGTCTCCATTAGGGCTCACAATCTACATTCCCTATCAGTATGTCTTTGGAATGAGGGAGGAAACCAGAGTACCCGGAGGAAACCCACGCAAACAAGGGGAGAACATACAAACTCCTTGCAAATGTTGTCCAGGACTCCAGAACTGTAATGCTATGCTGCTAACCACTGAGCCACCATGGTGTCCCCAAGACATTAATTCTGGGGTAGTTGTAAGAGCTTAGTTGCATAACATTTTTGGAGAATTTTTTCTTGGAACTTTGTTTTATTCTTTTGTGATTTCACATGGAAATGCATAAATAAATTGACATCTGGGTGTTACTATGAGTCTTTGGACACTTCTGTCTCCCTCCAAGGACATACTGAATCCAGATTGTGAGCCCTAATGGGGACAGTGATTATAATGTCTATAAAGTGCTGTGGAATTAATGGCGCTATATAAGTGAGAAAAATAAATTCTGTACACATAGTGATAAATTGTTAGCGCTAACTAACAATTGGTAAAACTTTGTATGGAAATTGATGTTTTCAATTAAAAAAAAATATATGTATACAGCTGTGGCGAAAATTAAGAGACCACCACATCAAAACCCTGTCATGGGCAGCCCATTCTCCAGACTTGAGCCCCATTGAAAACCTCTAGAATGTGATCAAGAGGAAGATGGATAGTCACAAGCCATCAAACAAAGAAGAACTGCTTACATTTTTGCGCCAGGAGCAGTGTGAAAGACTGGTGGAAAGCATGCCAAGACGCATGAAAGATGTTTTTAAAAATCATGGTTATTCCACAAAATATTGATTTCAGAACTCTTCCTGAGTTAAAACATTAGTATTGTTGTTTCTAAATGATTATGAGCTTGTTTTCTTTGCATTATTTGCAAAGCACTGTTTTTATTTTTCAAATTTTGACCATTTTTCTTTGTCATAAAAAAAATAAAAAATGTATTGCTTGGAAATTCAGAGACATGTTGTCAGAAGTTTATAGACTAAAAGAACAATTTACATTTTACTCCAAAATATACCTATAAAGAGAAAAATCAGACAAACTGAACATTTGAACGTGGTCTCTTAATTTTTGCCAGAGCTGTATATATTTGTTTTTTAAACAAAAGCAAAACATTATCTTGCAAATAATCCTAAATATACTCCTTTAAAATATATTGTACTTGGTACTGAATATAACATTTTCTTTGACAGACAAGCAAATGAAGAGTATCAAGTACTTGCAAATTCTTGGCGATATTCTTCTGCATTTTCCAACAAACTTTTCTTCACCATTGTGGATTATGATGAAGGAGCTGATGTTTTCCAACAGGTAAGTGCCTTTTTTTGTTCCTGTATGTATAAATCACATATAAAGTGACCTACTGAAAAAAATAAGACTGAGAACCCTGACTTTTTCTAGAGGAAACATGCCCGCGTAAAGATGCGAGGACGGAGAGATATTTCCTGTAGAGTCCGGAGCCGCCTATGACATTTGCTTTGATACCTGAGTAAGGAGCCATGGTGAAGGAGCCATTTCCCTTGGAACCGTGTGCCCCAACTATAACTACAGGGTTACTTGTGTTTTGCATTGATAGAAAAGTTAAAAAATGGATGCTATATATAAACTTTTTTTATTAATACTGTCCATTAGAAATAGACGGACTGACAAACGTAATGCTATAAAATGGAATATGATACAATCGAGGAAGTTCTTCCCCTTCACAATGATCACAGAAATATTTTAATGTAAGATTCACTTTGTATTCGCTATACTTGTCTATTTAAAGAGTTGCCATTATTTTAATTTTTATTTCAGAAATCAATAATACAGATGAAAAAGAGAAACGTTGTCATATACTAATTTTCACATGTATTGTTGATTTATTAAGTAAATATTAAAATGACGGTTACTACTTAAACATAAAGAAGCAAAAATACTCATCAGTTCTCTACAAAATTAGAGAAAGGATGACGCTTTTCAAACCAGCATGGTTCTTACTCATATCTATCTATATGAGTAATCCATTAAAAACATGTTGAAGTGGGATAGGAAAAAGAGACAAAAGAAATTAGAGAAAGGATGACGCATTTCCAACCAGCATGGCTCTTAGAAAGATATGAGTAAGAGCCATGCTGGTTCGAAACGCGTCATCCTTTCTCTAATTTCTTATGTCCCTTTTTCCTATCCCCCTTCAACATGTTTTTAATGGATTTTCATTAAATGTGAAGTTTTAATTACAATATTACATTACTCCTTTGGGACTGCTGGATTTGATATATTATTTTTGTACCTTACTCTTTAAACACTGTTTTTTTAATTTTACAAAATAACCCTTCATGTTGGTACAATTTGTTAGTATACTGATTTATTGCCAGTATAAATGTACAGTGCAAATCAAAGGCTAAAAAATGTTGTATTTAGCAGAATCATTTTCCTCATTATTCCTGTCAATATCTGTATTAGTTTATTTTTCTGAAATATAAATTTGTCAGTCTGTAAGAATGATTTTCTATATGTTCCTGACACTAAAATTCTTTAAAAAAATCCCACAAATAACACAGCGGTTAATATTTTGAGTATCTGTTCCATACTCACATGAGGAACAGCCGGGAAGAGGAGGGCTTTGTTAAAAGTGGTTGGACTTATCAACCTTTGTATGTTACTGTAGATAGTGTAGAGATAAGGCAGTCTCCTGCTGCAGCTAGTAGTCTCATAGCCAGACACAAGAAAGGGTAGAGGAGAAGGAGACATGATGGAGCTCTGGGACGGTAGAGAAAATTTATATAGTTTTCAGTTTTATTTGTAACATAAGACAAAATAGTGTCAAAGGACAATCATAGATTAAAGAAGGAAGTACTTGGATATTGTTATTCTATGTGTGAATGGGATTTGTAAAAATGTATGGTATGACTTATGATATTGCTGTAAGTAGCATTTTAGGTCAATCTAGAATATAGGGGGAAATTGACTATACTTGAGTGAATTGTGATCTATCCCAAAAGATTCTGAAAAATGTTCCCAATTATTTTGCAAACTCAAGTTTATTCATAAGATATATGAACTCCTGTGCAGTTACAATGTGTTAAAATTCTGTATAACAATAAAAAAATAGTTAAATTTCTTACAACTTCATTGTCTCCACTCCATTGTGTTAGGTCTCACCTGGTGAGGTGGATCCTATTAGCTCTACACCAGTGCTTCTCAACTCCAGTCCTCAGGATCCACCAACAGGTCATGTTTTCAGGATTTCCTTAGTATTGCAAAGGTGATGGAATTAATGCTTGAGCAGGTGATAAAATTATCACCTGTGCAATACTAAGGAAATCCTGAAAACATGACCTGTTGGTGGGTCCTGAGGACTGGAGTTGAGAAACACTGCTCTAGACCTTGATGAGGAGTTGTGATACTGAATAGACTCCATGTTGACTCCACATCTTTCCCCGCACATGGCGGCTGATTTAATCAGCCATCACGTGTCTCTGAAGGCCCCGTCTCACATAGCGAGATCGCTGCTAAACAGCTATCTCAGCAGCGATCTCACTATGTCTGACACGTACCAGCGATCAGGCCCCTGATGTGAATCGCTGGTGTGTCAGAAATGCCAGGACTTTTTTTTGATCGCTGGTCTCCCGCTGGCCAGCACGCATCGCTGCGTGTGACAGGCAGGAGACCAGCGATCTGCTGGTAACTTAAGGTACACATCGGGTTTCCAGGCGCGGGGCTGTGCCTGGAAACCCGACATGTACGTTGGATACTGCAGGGGAGCTGGTAAGCAAGGTACACGTCGGGTTTCCAGGCACCGCGCAGCGCCTGGAAACCCGATGTGTACCTTGGTTACCAGCTCCCTGCATCAGAGCGCTGGTATCCAAGGTACACTGCGGGTAACTAAGCGATGTTACCCGCAGTGTCGCTGTGCTGATCGCTGCCTGAGCTGCCTGTTTGGCAGCTCAGCAGCGATCATGTAGCGACACACCAGCGATCCTGATCGTTGTTGGGATCGCTGGTGTGTTGCTATGTGAGACGGGGCCCTAACAGCGGCGGGTGCAGCTGATCCACTGCTATGTGTAGCACAAAAACTCGAACGATCGCGTCTTCAATTCTCCTAAGGGGACTTTTAAAAACGGTAAAAAAAAAAATATAAGTTCAATTTGCCCACATTTTGCCTTATTGAAAGTAAAACAGTTAAAAAATGCATATTTGTGGTCTCCACATTCAGAAAACAAAACCTTTTTTTCCCATACAAATTTCTGATTTTTTTTCACCAATTATAAAAAGAAAAACAAACTATATTTGTTTAGTATACACGTACTCGTACTGACCTGTAGAATCATAATGCCATGTCCTTTTTACCATCTAGTGAACATGGTAAATAAAAATTGGAGGAAATGGAAAATGACCAGGAGATGAACGAATTTACAAGCTTGTACAGTGTCGAACTAGGGTGGAAAGAGCCCACCAGTAACATTGACTGTGAGGGCCCACTGTTCAGCTACATGCAAATATTATATTGTTCTTTCACAAATGTACCGATGCTTCTGTATAAAAGTACACTGAGTCATTGATTACATGAAAGATGAGATGCCACTTTTATATGTACATAGTGGATAAAATTTATTGTGCCAACTACGGCTCATGTTGTGGGGGTTAGCGGCTTACTCCTGCAAAGTGGCCCCCTGGAGGATTCACCTGTTTCCCAGTGGGCCAGTCCAAGCCTTGGTTTGAATATTTGACACTGACCTGGAGAATCATATTGCCATGTCTTTTTACCATCTATTGAACACGGCAAATAAAGAACGGAGGAAACGGAAAATGGCCCGATGAAGAAATTTATAAGCTTTACAGTATCAAACTAAGGTGGAAAGGGCCCACCAGTAACATTGACTGTGAGGGCCCACTGTTAAGCTACATGCAAATACTGTATTGTTCTTTCACAAATGTACCGATGCTTCTGTATAAAAGTACACTGAGTAGTTGATTACATAAATGATGAGATTTCGCTTTTATATGTACATAGTGAATAAAATATATTGTGCCAACTACAGCTCATATTGGGGGGGTTAGTGGCTTACTCCTGCAAAGAGGCCCCCAGGTTATTCACCTGTTCCCCTGTGAGCCAGTCCAAGCCTTGATTTGAATATTTGTGAATATTTGTATCCAAGCAAGTCATTTCTCGCACATGCATCACTGTGCTGTTACTCTGACCCCTGTAAATAGACTTTATTAGAAGCATGTAAAACCACAGGTAGCTAAATGTATTCATATACATGCTGACATTTCATCGAAAATGTTCTCTTTTTTTTGGTTTTATATCCTCATAAATCATTTTTGGACACAAAAAGAGAATAAAAACACCAGATTTCTCACCCCTAACAAAATCAAATGTCATGCACTTTTCAGGATACATTAGATAGAAATGTTTTGTTTGCAGTAAGTCCTTTATTGCGCTGACTTTATATATACCGGCCATATGCTTACTTCAGTTCACTGTGTTAAGATACCAAACACATTTTCTAGAGAAAGACAATTTAGGAAGAAAAGAGCAGATGCAGTTTTTATGTTACTATTGTGCATTAACATAATTCACACCTTTCTGTAAAGACGACCATCTGTTATAAGATAAATTCCTTTCCTTCTCCATAAATATTAGTTTAGCACTAGTAGAATGAAATAACTTCCTAAATGAATGCTAGATATATTACACAGAACATTATAAGTGGTGCTTTAGTTGGTTAATTAAGTGAATACTTCATCAGCAGCCCTAATCTTCATAAAGTATTCTGCAATTTAACGGTGCAGCTGAAACCGTGTAATCTCAAAAGATATTAGCTGCATACAGAGGCATGGCAGCCCGTTTTATTGCTATACAGGCAAATTTTACTATCTGATGACCCATGAAGGCATCCTGCAATACAGAGCTAAAAATATTGCAACATTTAAAGGGTTATTACTAGGGATGAGCGATACGATACTGCAAATATCGGGTATCG
>VIAB01052982.1:3886-14273 GCA_009801035.1 Oophaga pumilio | reverse complement strand
AACCCTAACAACGTCTTTGTAAAAAATACAGATAGGAACAATCTGTTAGTGTATGATAGTCACCTTCCACGTAATATGGTGAAATTAATTCCACTGAGCCAACTTCTCAGAGTAAGAAGGATAGTAAGTGAAGTAGGAGAGGTGAATGAGGCTATGGATTCTCTCATTAATAAATTCCTACATAGAGGTTATCCGAAAAAACTTTTGGAAGTATCTAAGACAAAAGTATTAGAACAAAATAGGATGGAATTATTAAAGAGGAAACCTGTTAAAAAATTTTTGTCTAGGATTCCTTTTGTGACAACATTCGCTGAGGAAAGTGGGGAAATAGCTAATATAATTAAAAAACATTGGAGTATGTTGGGGAGATGTCTGCCTAATATAGATGAATTCAAAGTTCGCCTCTCCTTTCATAACGAAAAAATCGAAATGTTGGAGACTTTGCAGTAAGATCAGATTTGGGCTCTTTGAAAAAAAGCCACCAAATTACTCTTACGGGGGTTAATAGGAAGGGTTGTTTCCCTTGCCTTTCATGTGTAAATTGTGTCCAAATGAATAAAGGGTCTGCTTTTGAACATCCAGTCACTCACAAGGTATATACCATTAATCAATTTTTAACGTGTAACTCTGATTATGTTGTGTATTTGTTGGAATGTCCCTGCAAGCTATGGTATATCGGAGAGACTACATGTGATTTTAAGTCTCGTTTTAATCATCACCGGTATACCATTAGAAAAAAAGAGACTGAATTTGCCGGTTTCTAAACATTTTATTGAACAGAAACATACTGAAAAAGAGCTTAGGTTTAGAATTATAGATGCTATAACGGTTGGATTCACGAATTGAATACGCTAAGACCTAGAGGTCTAAATGTAGATTTCAAAATTCATAGTTATTTAAAACTCCCTCTTTACGCTGTTTATCGTGCTTCACTGTGTAGCGATGTTATTTTAGGAACGTGTTGTATTCAATACATTCTAATTTTATTTTTTATTTATGTTATTTTTTTAGATACGTCACTTTTCGGACAACAGTCACTGGTCACTTTATGATTCCCCAGAGGATAGAATTTTTCTTATAAAAAGAATGTTACTGTTTGAGTATCTTTATTTTTGTAAGAATAAATTATTTCACTGATAAAGAAGAGATTGTTGGCTAACTATTTAATTGCGGAAGCTACCACCTATTTTTCAGTGCTGGATATTCTTTCACCTAGTATCCCTTAGATGGGTTTCCTGGTTCTGACAGACTGGGTGCCCACCTTGGGCTCTACGTGGATGTTCTGATGTTACCTGAAGAAGGTGATAGTCAGTACATCTTGGTGATGATGGGATCTTATATTATTTTATTAAGGTGGTGTTTATTGTATATGCGCTATTTATAAAAATGCGCTAACCACAAAATAGTTATGAGAATGTGTGTTCAGAAAGAAGACACATATATTGGCTGCACGATATGGCGCTATGGTGTTGGAAGTACGCACACGCTGGTAGCGCTATACATTGTGTCAATGGATCGCAATGCACAATGTTCCACACCTAAGATGGCGCTGATGTGTCCGGATTGCATTAGTGCGCATGTGTGGGCTGAAAATTGCCACACATACTACATGATTGACCACAACCTCTGAGTTTCTCAGTGAAGCGCTTTGGACATGCGTAGTAGTCATAATCTAACGCTGAAAATAGCAATAATGGCGTCCTCCATGAGGTTTTGTGTATACCTGAAGGGGTAAGAGATTATTTGTTATGTGCACAGCTGATATCTAATTATGTCTATGATTATGACATGTTAAGAATGAAATGATAAGCTTCAGCAGCAATGAATTCTATGCACTGGGCACTTTAGCACATGTATATCGGTATTGTGGTATATTCACAGATAATGATGATGACGTTATACACTTTGATTAAAGATTTTAACTATATGTTTAATTAATAAATTCATGATTGTGAGCACTTGATGGCATTTGTCTATAAGAACACATATTGGTGTAACACCCACTGCTTGAGCCCAGGCATGTGGGTCTGAATAAAACCACTTTTTTTCTACTACTAGAAATTTGGAGTGCTGCCTCTTTTGTTTTCTTTATTGCATTTTGGGCATACTATGGACATTTTTGCCTGGAGGCCTGGCACCCCCTATTTAATATATTGTGCTGTTCCAGTTTTTTTCACTTAGATAGATAGATAGATATCACTATTTCTGTCCATCCCTCACTCCCCCAAGATGGCTGGACCATCATTGTAAATGCACCATTGTATATACACACCTGTACTTTGTATCTCCCCCACCTCATTGTAGATTGTAAGCTCTCACGAGCAGGGGCGGCTTATTTTGCTTTAATTATTGTATTGTTAACCTTGTTACCTATGACTTGTGTTTTGAAATTGTTAAACTGTAAAGCGCTGCGGAATATGTTGGTGCTATATAAAGATTATTATTATTATATTATTTTACATAGATATTAGATAGATAGATAGATAGATAGATAGATGATAGATAGATGGATAGATAGATAATAGATAGATAGATAGATAGATAGATAGATAGATAGTTAGATAGATAGATAGATAGATAGAAGATAGAGCTATATGAATAAGCCCAGTGTATGTAGCTCTTTTATTCAGTAAGCTGCATACAATGGGTCATGTGTTTCCAGATATGTTATCTATTTTGCATTGTGCCCGTGCAATTTAATATACATTGGTATGAGAACACGTCAACTAAAAGTACGTGTACGTGAACACGTTCTGGGGATTCAGGCGGCCGTCGGCCATGATGACCCTACCACACTCAGGACTATTTCACGTCATTTCAAACTCCACCATGGTTGTGACAGCTCCCAGCTAAGAATTAGAGGGATTGATACCATTGATCCGGGTATCCGTGGTGGCAGCCTTACTTCTAGGCTATCGAGATGTGAAACTAAATGGATCTGGACTTTGGACACAGTCCATCCTAGGGGTCTGAACGAGGCAATTAGTTTTGTCCCATTTTTGTAAATGGCTCATCTGTTTTCTGTGTGTGGTTGGATCACTCTTGTCATGCAACGCGTTTTATGATTTTCTTTTAACTCACATTTGTTGTTCAATATATTTTTTTAGATTTTTTGCTGCTTTTCCTCTATGTCTGGCTATACTATCCATCAACTTGAATGATCTGAATTTCTGCATCTTGTGACTGACATCAAGTCTATCATCATCCTGATTTTGGATTTGCACCCTCAATCAACACCAACCATGAATATGCATTATATTACTACAGTTGTATTTTCAATGAATTAATTATTATTATTTTTTCTGTTTCCATTTTTTCTGCCTACTGTGTTTGCACTATTTTGGTTATGAATTCTGCATCATTCAGAGCTGTATCATATATTACTTATTATGATTATGCCATTTTCCTTCTATGGATATTTGTCTTTATACTTACCTAATTTCCTTTGTCTCACTATCCGCTGGCACGCGTGTGTTCTTCGGCTCCCAGCCCGTCGGATCGCTCTCGGCATCGTCCGTTGGCATGGTGACGATCACATGACTGTGACGTCGCCACCCATGTGATGCCGACGTGGCCCTGCGTCTTGGTTGCTGTGGAAACGCACGCGTCATTGCAGACGATGGTGACGCCAACCAATGGGATCGCCTCCACACTGGCGTCTGACATCACGTCCTATTCAGCTACAGCGGCATGTGCATTAGAAGGATTGTCATACATGACATTTTCAGTGGGCGGTTTTTGGTGATGTCCATCAGGATGAGTATATGGCCACATTGGTTACTGAGCGTTGTTACCATCTGTTCCACATCTATAATCACAGGTGGTGCAGTCACATGAGATTTTTTAGCCATTTGATTGGTTCAGGCAGCATTTTTATACCCCTCTTTCCTTCACTTCCCCATACCCCTTGAAAAAGGCCACTTCCGCCGAAACGCGCGTCGGGGTGGGTGCACGGTGGACACGCTGATACTCCCATATACTAAGGTAACTACTTTGACTTTTCCTCTTTAGGATTATTATTATTTTGGCCATGTAGTTACCTTCTGTTATATAGAGCCATGACTACAGTTTAAGGTACCATCCATGATTTGAATATAATGTGATCATACTTTGGTAGCACCTCAAATGATGTTCCTTCACCATGAAGTATAGTGCCTCTCTTTATTATTTATGTATCTCCTTGTTTCCACTGTTGCACCCCTCATTTTTGCATGTACGTTGTTTGGTCTTTACCTCTTTCCCATCCTTGCCTGAATTTCCTGTATGTTATATATATGAATAAAATTTGTACTTTTATATTACCTTGACGTTTCTTGGGAATTTTTTTCGTGGTTTTTTTGGTTCGTTTGTTTATGCTTCCTTTTGCGAAGTTTTCCCTTACTTTCCAGATATATGCCTATATATTTATCATTATTTTCATTGATATTAATCATCTTTATAGGCAATTGTTTCCATGTTGTTTATTTTGTATACAATGGGTCTGAGTATTGTGATCACTAAACATTTTGATCACAGAAAGTCTGTACGTATGAGTAAGAGTGACATAAAGATTGAAGCATCAAATAAAAGTCTTTAAAATACATTGTGCCCAATGATGCAGTTGACAAAATAAGATTGGGAACACAGAAAAGTAAGAAACGTTTTTCTACTCACATGTAAAAAGTTCTTCTTTTGTATGTTTATTCCTTAAATGAGCCCAACTATTCCCTTGCAGCTTGCATGGGCTTTAATAAATCACTAGCACATTAACTTTCTTATTGCCAGACCATAAAGTGCTAATTGCTTCATAATTGCCAAATATGCTAATTAATGCTTTCCTCCGGGCACTTTAAATAAACCAGTACTCAGTGAGAAAGGCAAAAGAAAAAAGAAAACAAACACAAAAAGCAAACAATGGCAGGCAGAGTTGGCTCAATTTATATATTTAATAACCCTTTATTATTTCAGTCTTAAAACAAAGTTGGTTCATACAAAATACTCCAGAAAAATTAACAAAAGCGAAGAAAGATATTAGTTTGTTTATCATTGTTTGATGTCGAAGATTAAGCCCTTTGTTGAAGAGGAGCATTTACTCTTTAGTCAAAAGCCGAATCTGAAAGTCTCTGCCAGGGACTTCTAGAGGATAGTGGAACAGTAACAAGATAATTACTGAATGCAAATGATTGCTATTCCTACCAGTACATTCAGCTCTTGGGATCTCACTGTTCACTGCTCTGCTAAGCTGTGGTTGACAATGGAAGAGTCAGAGTAAATACCAATGTATGGACACACACCGTAAAAAGAAATATTTGTAGGGTTTATTGTGGACAGTTCTGTAAAAGTACTGTATAATAATGGTCAATTGCTGCACAATAAATGATGGCCATTCAAGATATTCTTTAATCTGAGGGCAATCTCCACTTTGCATGAATGTGCCTAATGTAATGAGAGATTCCCAAAAATGTTTTTGTTTTAGAAATTTGATGTCAATTTATTTTAGCTGAGAGTGGACAGGATCTTCCATTGTTGCATAAGTGTTTTTTTTTTTTACCTAATAGAAGAAATGTATAAAAACTTGCACTTTTCATATAAAGAAATACTTAAAACTGTGTTCACACATTGTGGTCATTTTGCGCATTTTATCTGCTACAGTCCTGTACCTCTGGTGTCTTTATATTGCTTTCCCTGCACAATCGCTTAATCTTGTAGGGAAACAACTGTTTCATATACAAGTTTCCACAGCGGATCGCATTAGCTGTGCGGCTTTTCACGTGACACAGCTGTTTCCCTTCAAAATAAAGGCAAACAGCCCTTTGAGATGTCCCATGAGGCTCCTATAGGCCTAATGAAGAGAAATGCTATCCCCCTTACTGCTTGGTGGTAAGCACTGAAATAGCAAATGAAATATAGTGTGCAATGCAGGTCTATGAATTTTTGTAGCAAGGTCAGTTTAAGGTCCCGTTCACACATTCAGTATTTGGTTAGTACATGCTATCAGTATTTGTAAGCCATAACCAGGAGTGGGTGATAAACACAGAAGTGGTGACGTGTTTCTATTATACTTTTTCTCTGATTGTCCCACTCCTGGTTTTGGCTTACAAATACTGAGGTAAGTTACTGACCAATTATTGAACATATGAACATGGCGTAAGACAAAGTATATGGACGGCCATCCTATGGAAATAATGTAGATGCTAAATTAATACATTAGCCTGGTGTGTTGGTTCTTTTGGTGGCGTCCACATCTGTACTTTTACTACTTTTGAGGGAAACTAAATTGGTATCCAACAAGGAGATGAAGAATTTGTCTAAAGAGATAAAATGGGCTCAGAAGAAACAAAAGTCAAGCAAATTCCAGCCACATAATAATGGCACTGTTCGATATGGTGCTCCTACAACGGATGCTATTGAAGAAGTACATAGAACAGTTCTAAAAACATTACTTATCTTGTTTAGTAAAAATATTTCAGGTGTTTCATTCTATTGTCCACAATTACAGGTTCCAAATGGTTTTAATCGAAAAGATACAGAATCCTAAACAGCATATTTACCCAAATCTGCAACCATAAAGAAATGTGGGATGTTTGAGTCTGTCACTCAGTTTACCCCAAAAGTTTAATAATTTTCAGAATAGTGCAAGAATTCAAATTTACATTGAAAATTTAATAAAAGATGGCTCAGTACTGTTAGTACTGTTGCTTTACAGCGCTGGAGTCTGGGGGTTCAGATTCCTCCAGAAAATCTACAAGGAGTTTGTATGGTATATTCACCCTGGGTTTGTGTGGGTTTCCTCCTATACTACTGTACATACTGATATTTCCCTATTTACTGATTGCAAAAAAGATTTTAGCCCCAGTGGGAACAGTGATTAAAATGTCTGTAAGTTCTGTGGAATATTATGACGCCATGTAAGTAAAATAAATAAGTAAATGTAATGGAAACAGAGTTCTGCTTTATTTCTCTTGTAGTTTTGCAGAAGGATTGAACACTTGTTACAAGGATTCCTGGTATATCATAGTTGACCACTGTTAAAGGAAAAAATGTTTACTTGTTCAAAGAGCACAACTCCTTTAAATATTTTAACTTTCACTTAATCATTGTCATCCTTCATGTTTGACACCTGGAATAAAACAATGCCTACTCTTGTCCTTTTCTTTCCGCTATTGCATTTTTGACCTATTGACTTCCGGCTGCAGCCAAGCCTCATAGGCCACAGTGCATCTCATGTCTGTGTCATCATGATGTGCAGGATTGGACTGTCCCACAGCAAAAGAGGAGAATCCTCTGGTGGGCCACCACCCTCTTATATGAGCAGTACTTGGCACAAGATACATGAATTACTATGTGCAGACAAAGGCAGCATCTTATTCAGTTAACAATCTACACAGTCCCTTGTCGTATAAATTTGAGTATAATGTCACATCTGCAAGTATCTGAAAAGTGGGGCCCTGGTGTTGATGTTACTGGTGGGCCATTGGCATCACAGTCCGACACTGATGACGTGCGACTCGCAGTGACCTCCAAGGTCTGGAGTGAACAGGCCAAAAAAAAAAAGGTTCTTGAATGGGAAAAAGAAGAGGCAGTTCTGAGAACTGGCAGGCGAGCAGTGAGCAGCGGAGGGGCAAGGTGAGTGAATGGGGTTTTCTTTTCTAACATTTTATTGACCATTTACAGTTCAGCAAAGCAAATTAATCAAAATCTGTATTCTCAAAAAATGCAGATTTTTTTGTATATTCAAGTAAAATTCAATTCTATTTCAATAAATCGGCTCATCTCTAGTAGGGTTTTTTTAAAAACGAGTGCAGTAAGAATGTCAAGATTGATGACTTATGACAGCTAAGAAGTCTGAAAGCAGCTTTTTAACTAAGAGTAAATGCATGAAATACTGTTATTGTCCAATTGTCAATAAAGGGTTTAATCATTTTTCTACTTATGCTATGAACTGTACAACCTCACATTCAGGCTCCCATACTCACCAGAAAAAAAAACTAGAAAAATATAGACTTTTTTCATATATATTTACACTATTATACAATTAGGTTAATGCATATGTATATCTAACATATGGAATTAATATAATTATAAAATATAGCTTGAATGAAATTATTTGGTATTTTAAAATTTGCCTTTTATGGATTAATATCACAATTGTTCTGCATTCTTTAAACAATTTGGAAAAGCTAATCTCGTCAACATATTCCATTGTAAGAATATTAGACAAATGTTAGTAATGGTACTTGGCCAAATTCACAGAGGTGTATGGTACCTGTGTCCAGCATTCCAAAGTTTGGATGTAACAACCAGATCTGCAACGGCTTTACAAAACCAAATTTACAGCTCCTTAAGTCCTGATGGTGGTATATGTTGGGCTCCAGAGATTCACAGTTGGTCTGGATGTTGCATAAAAAATCTGAATGAGGCCTAATTATAACTTTTCCGATTAATTTACGTATTTTTCCCCCTTACTATCTACTCTTGGCTCAAGATTTAGCAAGATATGTGGTGTGAGATGACCAGATATTTATCCTACATGTATGTCTGATCAACTAGTGCTTGTGACGTGAATCGAAACCTGATAGGGATTATGGTAGCATAATGTAATATTGGTTTGAGCTTCTTTTATGAGAAACTGAAGTCATTAAGCAAGTTCAGAAAAAAATATGGGTTAGCTCACTTGGAAAATTGAAATAGCTGGCATAAGTGGCCCATTCGTGTTATATGAAAGTATCAAAAACCTATGCAAGGGTATTGTAGAATTCTTTTATTTTCCTCACTCATGCCTCCTGGTAGATATGTCCTCTCCTCCATAATGCAATAGTAGACCTTATTCAGATGTCCATTTTTAATATACATATTCTATATGTGTCTTTCATTGATCAAACTCGTGCCCTTTATCTATGAGGCTGTTTGCATGGCTGTGTTTTTCGCTTACAATGTGTGCACAAAAAAATCACAGAAGCATATACAATTTTGAACCAAGAAAGAGCAAAATTGCAGAGAGAAACCGTTGAGTGAGAAAAAATCACTGACATCACGTCAGTTATTATTGTAGTATACAGTAACAGATTTACAATTTATTATTTTTATTTGAAAAAATTGCCGATGACACACTGATGTCATAAACTGACACATGGCCAGAACACTGATGAAAATCTGATCCAAAATCAACATGTTTTTACGCATGAGAGAAATCACTAATGTCTGAATGGTAATTTCCATTGTGCAAAACAGCATAAGCTAGTATCCTAAATTGTGTTTTCAAAATCTATAAATACAATGCAACTGAATATTATTTGCAATTTTCAAATTTTGGAAATTCGAATTCATGGTTAATGTAATGCTTGACTGAATGTGCTCTGCTTTCATGATATGAAAAATCTGTCCATATAAATAATATAAAATAGCTCCAATTATAAATAGGAGATGTGTTGAAACCCATGTACCTAATTTACGTTTAGGCACTGATCAGGATTTATAAATTTTCCTGTCTGAAGTTGACTTGGTCACCTCCAATGGTCATGCTCACATTGTCGATGATATGGAAATGAAAGTGTCTACATTGTTTAACTAACTCTTAAGCTTTAATATCAAGATCACCACTTATGTTGAATGTACTTGACCTGAAATGAAATTGTGCCATTTTGAATTCAAAAATAAGCAACGTGTGCATGACGTTTCAGGTTTCTCATACACTTCGCTGGCATCAGGATTGCTTCAGGTTTTGCTAGCAAATCTACAAGGCAAAAACGCACCAAATTTGCAATGGGTGCTCAAGCCCTAAATATCATGTTGACACATCAATATACAAATAGGTTGAACAGACACCAGCGTGGTATAGGAACAAGATTGAAAAGGAGATCAATAATACCCGAAAAAATGACAAAGTGACTGTTATCTCATCACTTTAAAACATTCTAAGCACTTTTTTTAATTAAGGTGGCCGTACAACTCCTTTAAGACAAATAATACGTAACATGAAAACTAGTGTTACATTAGGAGCCAAATAGGAATTTTAATGGAAAAAAATGTGCACAGATTTCTAGGCATGGTTATGCATATTATTTCAGAGGTGAGAAGGACAGATGGATTTGGGCCACAATTGGGATGTGCCATCCAAACTGATTGTGATTATATTTAATATCTGAAATCAGTTGACCTGTTGACTTCTTAGCTTTATTTTCATTTTTTTCATAAAACTACAATTTTAGACTTTTCATTATACTTTTCACGAATGGTTCACGACTAAGGAGCAACATCAGGGGACATGCATTTACCGCATGTTATCCTCAGGATATATGAACTAATGAAGCCAAAAAATTTTGCGTTCCTCCTTTTTGTATAGTAACCTATGCATTCAAGACACAGACAGCTACAGGTCCTTCTCAAAAAATTAGCATATAGTGCTAAA
>VIAB01052981.1:2762-14273 GCA_009801035.1 Oophaga pumilio | reverse complement strand
CAAAAGACTGATGTGTGAAAGCAGCCTAAGGGTATAAAAGCGTACACGTTTCTGACTGTGAGCGCAAGAAACACTATGCACTCTGATAACTGGATTCAGACGTGCAGTCAGTTTCTAATATGAATGAAGGTATTCATGATGGCGAAAAAGTTATTTATTGTTTTTGAAATGCATAATAAATTAACTCAATAATGTACTATATTTATTAAACTTACCATTTATCTTCCCATTTATGTATCCTCCCTTAGGTCCTGGAAAGTCTGTGCTTCTGCCGTCCTAATTGATAACATCTTCTCCACCCCTCTTTGTCAGTGAAATGCTAAAAAGGGACTAGCTATCTGACTGTATTAGCTAAGCCAGCCCCCTTCTATCACACTTGATAGAAACAATGAAGAGGGCTAAACATCTGATCAAGATGGTCGGCGGTTGGCTCCTTTGAGCATGATAGCAACATAAAGATGAGGGAAAACTTTTGTTGGAATAACAGTAGAGCTTCTGAGACCATGAAAAGGAATATGAAAGTGTGTTCCATGGCGTTTGCCTTATAATGTATATTAGTACATTCATTTATTTTACATGTCAAAGCTAATATTTTTTTGCTATAGGGAAATTCTTTTAGTCACTAACCACTGTACTGGAAGGTTGCTGGGATAACTAGCCACCAGAATGCTATCATAGTCTAGTTTATGCAATAAACACAATTATTTTATTCCAAAGAGACTAACTAAAGTATATTGGAATTCTCAACCCTCTTTTGTTCATTAACAGCTCAGTTAGTTTCATATGTTCTTACATCAATTTTTCAAAACAGAAGCAAAACTATGATGCAAGAAAAAGAAGCAAAGACTCAAAATGAAAACAGGAAATTAGTAAATGTATGATTCCAATTAGTTCACATTACCAGCAGCTTAAGATTAGTACATTTGTGTAATAAGTAGTAACTTATTCTGAGCTGTGAGAAGTACAACTAAACTATCTGTTCATTTCCCAACAGTATACCAGTCTATGAGGCTATTATTTCAGTTGGGACTAACTATCCCAAAGTTGTGTCTAGGTGCACATTGTGAATAAAAGAAATTATGTCCTGTCACAAACATGTATATTTAACATCCCCAGTAGCTATTTACCAGGGAATGTTATAAGTGGCGGCATGAGAGCAAAGCATTTATAAATCCTGTACTAACACAAGAGCTTTCACTGCATTATTTTGTAGGCTCATCTATCATGAATAGGATTATGTGTAACATCAGAGACAGCAAGCAAGAGCCAAGGGAGAATGAAATATAATAATTTGTTTTTAAAACAGTGGTACAGTATGACATCTTTCTGTGATTGTGCTTCATGGTTCCTGTTGTTTTTTTGTGTTATTTGGAATTACTGAAAAATTTGAAACAATTACAATTCACTAATTTTATACTCTAAGAAATACAAATCAATGAATCTTCCTTTTAGATGAGCATTCTTAAAAATGGGAAAGAAAATGCTAAAAAAGTTTTAAAAAAGGGTTTATATTTCTTCCATTGACTATATTTTATGCACTTGTCCCGGATCTGAGCCTTGCTTCCATCTTCCCAATCTGCTGGACTCATGCTTTGCAGATGGCCTGGCGTGATCCCATGTGAGCATCATCCTCGGGCCTATGTAAAGCTCACTAAGACATATCCTTATGTCTTTGTATTGCATTAAGACTTTTGTGTTACTGGAACTTGGCTTGCTACTCAGCTTCTCCTGCAATCCACCTGCCTTCCTGCAGTTTCCTGACATCCTTCGCCTTCCTGCAGTTTCCTGACTTCCTCCACCTGCCTGCAGTTTCCTGCACTCCACCTGCCTGCATGGGTTTTCCTGACATCCTCTGCCTGCCTTTGGTCTCCTACACTCTGCCTGCCTGCAGGTTCCAGACATCCTCTGCCTGCCTGCAGTTTCACACGCTATGCCTACCTGCCTGTGGCCTCCTGTTCCTTGGTTGTCAGTATCCCATGTGCTCATCCTTTCTGCTGCTCTGACACCCGTTGTCAGTGTTCCCACCCAGACTTTGGGTTCAAAGAATCCAAATCAATTGGTAAGTCCAACAGAATACCAAGACTATGGATCCCAAAGGTGCAGCAGGAACTACACCATTGCAATGGGATAAGGATGAATTACCTGGATATTTGGTGGAAATGACTGTCAGCCTATGTGATCTTGTCCAGGCTGTTTAAGACCTTACAGCCTGTACAATTTAATGGCGATCCTAAAGTCTGTCAGGGTTTTGTCAATCAGTGCACTGTGCACTTTGAATTATGCCCCTAGCGTATTTTTCACACCATTGTAAAAAAGCATATTGTTTTCATTATTGTATGGTGATTGTCATGCTGTATTACTGAGGGTTACTGCAGAGTAGCAGAAACTCCACTAGATGGCAGCAGAGTGGAGAATGAGCTGAATACCCTGCAAAAAAGCAGACCAGCAGTAATACAGCGAAGCAGCCACCAGGTGGCAGCGAAATAGAGCTTAGTCGATACCAGAGAATAGCGCAGTACAAAGGGGAAATCCAAAGACACAAGTCAGGTCACAAGCCAAGGTCAGAATGCCAGAGAAACAGCGGATAAACAAAGGGGCAATAACAAACAGGTAGTTTGAACACGTTCCAAAGGTCAGCAACAGAATATCAGATGCAAAGGGGCAATCACAAAACGGGTAGTCTGAACACGGTCCAAAGGTCAATAAACACGGGTAAGGTCAGTTGAACGCAGCAGGACAGATCAGGAACTCACCAGAGTCAGCTAAACACACCTAAGGTAAGCAATGTAACTGGCACTGCACACAGGTTGCAGCACTGAGATATAGCAGACCGGACACAGGAACGAGGCAGTGAAAATTAACCCCTGACATGACCAGACAGGGAAAGGAGAGACAGGACAAAAACCCGACCTGGATCATGACAGTACCCTCCTCTCAAGGGGGCCACCATACCCCCAGGGTTCCCTGGAAAACATATGAAAAGCACAAACCAACCGATCAGAATGAACTGATCTCGCCGGGACCCAAGATCGATCCTCTGGACCATAACTCCTCCAATGTACCAAGTACTGAAGAGAACTGCGAACCATACGAGAATCGACAATACGTTCAACTTCATATTCTGTTTGTGCTTCCACAGAAACAGGAGTCGGAGGAGGTGGAGACTTAGTAGATGAAGGTACAAACAATTTAAGAAGGGACTTAAGAAATACATTGGGGATACGAAGCGACGGAGGCAAACGTAAGCAAAACGCAACTGGTTTGACCAACTCAATGATCTCATAAGGACAAATAAACTTGGGATCCAGCTTGACGGAAGGAAGTTTTAGACATATGTTCTTGGTGGACAACCAAACTTTATTTCACACCAGAAACGTAGGTCCTACAGATCGTCGCTTATCACCAAAATGTTTCTGTCTGCCCTGAGCCACCCCAATGTTCCTTCAAACCTCCCCCAACCATTGAACCACTGCATCGACCCCTGGACACCCTGAATCCAGCCTGGAAAATTCACCAAAATGGGGGTGAAAACCATAATTACAGAAAAACGGACAGGTGCCAGTGGACTGATTAACCCGATTATTGAATGTGAACTCAGCCACAGGAAATGAGAAACACCAATCATCCTGCTGAGACGTGGCAAGACACCGCAAAATCTGCTCCAGTGACTGATTAGTCCTCTCCATCTGCCTGTTGGTCTCCGAGTGGTAGACAGAGGAGAACGTCAAGTAAATACCCAATCCCTTGCAAAACGCCCTCCAAAACTTAGACATGAATTGCACACTTCTATCAGACACTACGTTCAAAGGCATATCATGCAACTGTACAATGGGCTCAATAAACAATTTAGATAGTGTTTCAGCATTAGGTAGTCCTGCCAAGGGAACAAAATGCGAATGTTTGCTGAATCTGTCAACCACAACCCAGACCACTGTTTTGCCATTAGAAAGAGGGAAATCAGTGATAAAATCCATGGACAAATGAGTCCAGGGTCTATCCGGAATTGTCAATGGTACCAATTCCCCGGCAATAGCTCTCTGAGTGGCTGATACTCCTGGTGCCCACTGAGAGCAGAGTCGTGGAACTCCCGGAGAACCCTCAACCGATACTGAACCTGGATGAAGAGCTTGTTATCAGGCAATAACGGAGGAGCAAGAGACTGAGCCTCACAAATTTCAAGCTCCAATTCAGAGGATACCCCAGCAACGTCCACCCCATGCTGAAGAATGGAGGAAGGAGGTTCGGTATGTGATCCAAGCTGTGAGATAAGGCATTGGCCTTGACATTCTTGGAATCGGGCCAAAAGGTAATAGAAAAATGAAAACGTGAAAAAAAAACGACCACCTAGCCTGTCTAGGAGTTAAATGTTTGGCAGACTCAATGTAAGACAGGTTCTTGTGGTCTATAATCACCGTGATCCGATGAACAGCCCCCCCCAAAAAAAATGGCTTTACTCTTCAAAAGGCAATTTTATGGCCTACAACTCCCGATTACTAACATCGTAATTTCTCTCCGCAGGAGAAAATTTCCTGGAGAAAAGGCGCATAGTCTTAAATTAGTCAACTTAACGGGTACCTGAGGCAACACCGCACCCACTCCCACCTCCGAAGCATCCACCTCCACAATGAATGGTTTTGACAGCGGGCTGAACCATACCAGGAGCAGACATAAAACACTTCTTCAATGCTGTAAATGCTTCAATTTTCAAAGACGACCAGACTTTAAGATCAGCCCCCTTACGAGTGAGATCGTTGAGTGGTTTGACCACCTGAGAAAGCCCCTTGATAAATTTGCGATAATAATTGGCGAAACCCAAAAACCACTGAAGACCCTTGAGGTCTCTGGGTTACACCCAATAAACAATGGCATGTACCTTTCTGGGGTCCATACGAAACCCATTGGCAGAGAGGATGAACCCCAAAAAGGAAAGCTCTTGGAAGCAAAATTAACACTTCTCAGGTTTAGCAAACGGACTTCTCTCGTAACCTATGAAGAACCGCACGTAAATTACCTATGTGAGATTCTTTGTCAGTAGAAAAAATAAGAATGTCATCCAAATATACAACCGTATAGCGCCCAATAAAATCAGAAAATACAGGTGCATCTCACAAAATTAGAATATCATCAAAAAGTTAATTTTTTTCAGTTCTTCAATGCAAAAAGTGAAACTCACATTTTATATAGAGTCATTACAGAGTGATCTATGTCAAGTGTTTATTTCTGTTAATGTTGATGAATATGGCTTACAGCCACTGAAAGCCCAAAAGTCAATATCTCAGTAAATTAGAATACTTTATAACACCAGCTTGAAAAAATGATTTTAAAATCTGAAATGTTGTCCTACAGAAATGTATGTTCAGTAAATGCACTCAATACTTGGTTGGGGCTCCTTTGGCATCAATTACTGCATCAATGCAGTGTGGCATGGAGGCGATCAGTCTGTGGCACTGCTGAGGTGTTATGGAAGCCCAGGTTGCTTTGATAGCAGCCTTCTGCTCGTCTGCATTGTTGGGTCTGGTGTTTCTGATCTTCTTGACAATACCCCACAGATTCTCTATGGGGTTAAGGTCAGGCGAGTTTGCCTGATGAGCAAATCAAGCACAGTGATACTGTTGTTTTTAACCCAGGTATTGGTACTTTTGTCTGTGTGGACAGGTGCCAAGTCCTACTGGAGAATGAAATTTCCATCTCCAATGAGCTTGTCGGCAGAGTGAAGCATGAAGTGCTCTAAAATTTCCTGGTAGAGAGTTGCGCTGACTTTGGTCTTGATAAAACACAGTGGACCTACACCAGCAGATGACATGGCTCCCGAAACCATCATTGATTGTGGATACTTCACACTAGACCTTGGAAATCAAGGTCCCAGAGTCTGGAGGAAGAGTGGAGAGACAGACAATCCAAGCTGCTTGAGGTCTTGTGTAAAGTTTCCACAGTCAGTGATGATTTGTGGAGCTATGTCATCTGCTGAAATAGGTACACTGTGTTTTATCAAGACCAAAGTCAGCACGGCCGTCTACAAGGAAATTTTAGAGCACTTCAAGCTTCCCTCTGCCTACAAGCTTTTTGGAGTTGGAAATTTAATTCTCTAGCAGGACTTGGCACCTGTCCACACTGCCAAAAGTACCAATTCCTGGTTTAAAAACCACAGTATCACTATGCTTGATTTGCCAGCAAACTCACCTGACCTTAATCCCATAGAGAATCTGTGGGGTATTGTCAGAATGAAGATGAAAGACACCCGACCCAACAATGCAGATGAGCTGAAGGCTGCTATAAAAGCATCATGGGGTTTCATAACACCTCAACAGTGCCACAGGCTGATCGCCTCCATGCCATGCCGCATTGATGCAGTAATTGATGTCAAAGGAGCCCCGACCAAGTATTGAGGTCATATACTGAAAATACATTTCAGTAGGCCAACATTTCAGTTTTTGTATTTTCATAAAAAATTAAAATAACCAATACATTTCGTTCAACTTGACAATTGTGTCCCACTTGTTGATTCTTCACCAAAAATTTACATTTGGTATCTTTATGTTTGAAGCATGATATGTGGGAAAAGGTTGAAAAGTTCCAGGGGGCCGAATACTTTCGCAAGGCACTGTACATCACTCTGTTTGTAATGACTCTATATAATATATGAGTTTCACTTTTTGTATTGAAGAACTGAAAAAAATTAACTTTTTGATGATATTCTAATTTTGTGTGATGCACCTGTACATCATTATTAAGTATTGAAACACCGCAGGCGCGTTCATGAGACCAAAGGGCATGACTAAATTTTCAAACAACCCATCCGAGGTGAGAAATGCCGTTTTCCACTCGTCCCCTTCCTGAATGCGGATAAGGTTTTACGCTCCCCTGAGATCCAACTTGGAAAACCACTTAGCCCCAGATAATTGGTTGTAAAGATCTGGAATGAGCGGAAGGGGGTAGGAATTTATCACCATAATCTTATTTAGTTCCCAAATATCGAGGCAAGGGCGTAAACTACCATCTTTCTTTTTAACAAAAAAGATTCCAGCTGCCACAGGAGAAACTGAGGGACGGATGTGACCTTTGCGTAAACTTTCTGAGATATAATCTTTCATAGTGGCTCGGTCTGGGCCAGGAAGATTGTACAAACGGGCATTGAGCAATTTAGCACCCGAAGCAGATTAATAGTGCAATCATAGGGGCGATGTGGTGGTAAGACCTCTGCTCTTTGTTACACCCGGTCCCAGCGCTGCCTCTGCACTCCGTTCTGCTCACTCACCTGTTCCTCGGGCTGTCCCTCTGCGGCGGTCTGTGCGTGGGCTGGGGTCTCCTGTCCTATCTGCTCTCCGGCGTCCTGAGTCCTTCTCCACTTCCTGGCACGCTGCTGGCAGGCCTCCAGACAGTCGGCTTAGGACGCGAGGCCGCGCCCACCGCCTCTCTTAAAGGGGCAGCGTGCATCTTTTGAAATAGCTAATTATCCAATGGCTGCGCACTCAGTACTATATCTGGTCACTCCACCATTAGGGGAGTGCCGGAGCAACGTGTTCTATCATTGCTACATCCGGTTCTGTGCCTGTTCTGTCTAAGCTGCGTCTGCAGTCTCTGTGCTTCGCTGATACTGTTTGTCTCCTCAGATCATTGCTAACCCGTATCTGGCTAATCTGGACAATCTCGGCTATTACTGGCGCAAGTGTCATCCCGTTCCGCCATCAGCCATCCGTACCCGTGGACCGTGACAAGGTCACTGAAGCCAGCCTTCTACCATCCGTTCTGGACCAGGACCTTACCCTTCTCCGTCAAGAACTTTCCACGGACTCTGTAAATACTTGTTACCCTTTTGGTCCCTCTGGGACAGCTGCCACGTGTCCGGGGTCTAACTGGAGGTAGCACCTGTGTCCTCCGGGTATTCCATTCTGGTCCTGTTCGAGGGGCCTTACTACGGGTACCCGGGGCTCACTAGTTACGCCCCCTTCGGAGCCCCCCGGACCGCGGTCTCGAGGTTCCACATTAAAAAATAAAAACGAATGTGAACTTCACCACCTCTGCCTCCGCTTCCATTCGTTACACTCTTTTTCCGAAAACACGTCTCCGAAAACTTTCAGGTACTCCAGAATACCCTCCAGATTAACAGAAGACACCAGAACAGCAGAAAGACAACCATTAGAGCAATTAGGACCCCATTTAACAATATCACGAGATTCCCAGTCAATAACAGGATTATGCAACTGTAACCAGGGGAATCCCTACACCAGCCCAGCTGGAAGGGTAAAGTCAATAAAATTCATGGATGACTCACAGTCCACAAAAGCTGAAGTAGATGTGAAACTATCTCCACAACAAAGTTCCACCTCTAACAGAATTTTTTGAAATGAGGAAAATGATACCTGAGAGTCTGGGTGACCTCCTCGACAATCACCCAGACTTAAGCGTTTCCCGGAAACTTCTTTAGTCGGTGGGCAAGAGAGGCAGTCCTTCTTCCGATGTCCCGGACTTCCACAATAGAAACATAATCTCCCTTCTTGCCGCCGCTTCCTCTCCTCAATGTTAGTGGCCCCATCCTCCATAGGTTCCGTATATGGCATCATCTCGGACTTAGCAGGATACACTGGAACCTCTCGCTGGATTACTCCTCTCTCCCGTAATCTCCGATCCATGCGAATGGCCTGGGTCATGGCCTCTTCCAAAGAACTGGGTGGTGAAGGGAGAGCCAGAGCGTCCATGAGATGATCCAAAAGTCCTCTCCTGAACTGGCATCTTAAAGCAGAGTCATTCCAGGACACCTCGGTGGACCACAGTCTAAACTCAGAACAATACCATTCAGCAGTGAGTTTACTCTGGGACAGGCCCATGATCATGTCCTCTGCCACCCTTACCCAGTCTGGTTCTTCATAAATCAGTCCTAAAGCCTAAAAGAACCTATCCACAGACATATGTTCAGGGGCAGTAGCAGGTAAAGAAAAAGCCCAAGTTTGAGGACCATCCCAGCGCAAATAAATAATTATTCCCACCCGTTGACTCTCACTTCCTGGGGATCTGGGTCTAGGGGAAAAAAGTAACTTACAATTCTCTCTGAATATATCAAACTTCTCCTCTCTGGAGAAAGTATCTGGGAGCCTGATCGTAGGTTTAGGAGAGTGTAAAGAAACATCAATGTGATCAGATTACCTAAATGCTGATTGTGTCATGGAACCCTGAAAAGATTTAACAGCTTCAGAAAGTTCCCCCTTGAGTTGGTTATGAGAGGTGGCAAAGGCTCTATGTTCTATAGACAAATCCTGCATCATTTAGTCAAATTTGACATCTGATCCACAAGAGTACGAAGCGGATCCATAGAGAGGAAAAAAAAAGTGTTTTGGCCAGTTATAATGTCACACTGTATTACAGAGGGTTACTGCAGATAACCACAAACTCCACTAGATGGCAGCAGAGTGGAGAATGAGCTGAATACCCTGCAAAGAAGCATTTCAGCGGTAATACACCAAAGCAACCACCAAGTGGCAGCGGAGTAGTCATAGCGCCAAGTCGATTCCAGAGAGTAGCGCAGTACTAAGGGTAAATCCAAAAACAAGTCAGGTCACAGAGAATACCAGAGAAACAGCGGATAAGCAAAGGAGCAATAACAAATGGGTAGTCTGAACATGGTCCAAAGGTCAGCAATGAAATTTCAGATGCAAAGGGGCAATCACAAAACGGGTAGTCTGAACATGGTCCAAAGTTCAGTAAACACGGGTAAGGTCAGATGAATGCAGCAGGACAGATCAAGAACTCACCAGAGCTACCTAAACATGCCTAAGGTAAGCAATGTAACTGGCACTGCACACAGGTTGCAGCACAGAGATATAGCAGACCAGACACAGGAACGAGGCAGGGAAAATTAACCCCTGATATGACCAGACCGGGAAAGGAGAGACAAGACAAAAACCCGGCCTTGATCATGACAGAGATGCTTTGGCTTGGGCTGGGCCATTTTAGGACAACCCCATGATGCTTTCTCTACCCTTTGTAGGGGTTTTACTCACTCAGGTGCGTTGGGAGGAAAACAGGAGGCTTGTTCCTTTAAAAGTTCATGGGAGTTTATTGCTTCATGAACTCCAGAAGCAAAACAGAAAATAAACAGCCTTTAGATCAGGTGAAACACAACACAAAAATGTCGTTAGCAGGACTCTTCTCCCTCAGGCCTGTGGGCACACAGGCAAGGTTAGTGTCCAGTTCTCAGGCTCGGTCTGGAGCAAAAAAAGGCCTTCCCCCTCCTAACACACAGACCATGTGACAAACAACAGTCTCCATTAAATAGGCTGTAACCACACCCAGAAGTGAGGTATGTGGGTAGCCAGATCTGCCCATCTCTCATAGCTACCCACAACCAGGACACAGGTGCACCAAACGAACCTCTCAGTGCTTATGTTCACTAAAGAAGATACTCTAGGTTACATCACAGAGACAAGCCATCTCTGTGACACATACCTCCCATCGACTGTGCGACACTACACCTTCCTATCTGATTTCCACCAAGTGTTTGATGAACGACGCCGCATTCAATCAGCAGTCGTCTCCATCCTGCGGCTATGACAAGGGACAAGTTCAGTGGAACATTATGCCATCCAGTTCCAAACTCTTTCCCTGAATTGGTCTGGAGCGATGACTCCTGTCCGTCTTCTGCGCTGATATGTATAGCCAGGAGAAAGATGATTTTGCGGGTAAAAATGTTGTGGTCTTCTCTTGATGACTTTAATTGTCCTTGCAACTCTTGTGGACTTGTGTTTCAAGGAATGTTCTCAAGAGAAAATTCTTGATTCTCGTGTCTCTTCCTCAAGGGTCTTTTCTAAATCAATCCTCAGATTGGTCACATCAGAGCCTGTGCAAATTGGTCAGAAGAGATTGTCACTGGCCGAAAGATCCGGTGGTGAACAGGATCTCACACATACTGTTCTAAACTAAAGGCTAAACACAGAAACTTCAGCCCTTAGGCAAAAAAGGAGGTATCGCAGTTGGGTTTCACATTGTCATCTGCTAAAGATAAATAGTTTGTTCCTATGTCTGTTTCCTTTGGCTGTTCTGGGTTCACCAAACTAGCATTTATTGATTCTTGAGCAGCAGAGAACTTCATGGACTTTTCTTTGTCAAGAAGGTTGAAGATTCATTTTATATCTGTACGGACGCATCTTAAGCTAATCTACATTAGGAGTCTTAGGAGGTAGTATCCAATTCTATACAGAGAAGGTAAATCTGCAAATCAGTGTGCTACATGTAGAGGACAGAACTGTACAAAAAGACATGGACCTCACATCCAAAAATCATACGTTGATCGAATTCCGCCAGCCAATAATTTACAAAACTGATCATGAGGTTATTAGTTTAACATTCAGACCAGACTATGAAGCCCATTACCACATCATGGTGAACCTCTCAGTGGGTCCCTAGCCTAAAGGGTGCTGTGCCGTGCACAAATCATCATCAACCTGCAGGCCGGGCAACCTTGTGTCTCACAGCACCCATTGTTGTGTTTTGGTAGCTGAGGAGAAAAAGCAAATACGG
>VIAB01052968.1:0-12023 GCA_009801035.1 Oophaga pumilio | reverse complement strand
AATAATGATGAATTTTGAGGGTGAGGGAGTAAATGATGTATTGAGACTGGTGGATGGGGGACAGTAAATGTTGAATTGAGGGTGGGGAAAGCAAATGATGAATTGGGGTGGGGCAGCAAATAATCATAAATTGAAGGTCAGGGAGAGTAAAAGATGTATTGAATGTGAAGGAGAGAAATTGATAATGAATATAGGGTAGGAGTAGGAAAGAGAGAAGACATGACATAAATTGGGGCAGAAGGGGCATGTAAATTTGAATCAGGGGAGCAGGAGGTACATAGTGGGAGCCGTTGATGCAGTAACTGGTATTGACTTGGAGGAAAGAGTACACTGGCTAATTAATTTTTATATTTATTAAGCGGGGAAAGTGGGGGCACAGTGGTGCATTATAATTTATATTTGAAATGGTGAGAATCATAATAACTAATTATGTATTAATTGTGAGTGCACATTTGTATTCAGATGTTTAATGTAGAAGAAAAGGAAAAAGTAGGGAATGTGTTCTGGAAGCGATGCTCTAGATAACTGTGTTATTTTATAAAGAGATGAGTCTTGGCTGGAAGGAGTGATGGTGGTCTGCTCTGCATAAAGAAAAAAAGAAAGATGAAGGACTTCAACTAGAGACGTCATTGGTAAGTCATCGTGTTACCTGTACACTGACACTATATACTGTATACTATAAACAGAGCTTTGGATATTCTAAAAAATGTTTAATATGTTAATGTAGAGTAGGGTGCTGACAAAAGGGTCTACTGCTGTGAATTCTCTGGATTCTGAGTTGGGGCTCCCTCTGGTGGCTGTTGATATTAATGAAGATGTCTTGACTGACAGAGACCTTTCAGCTGAGGATTCAGCTGTGGATGATTGGCAATCTGGGAGTCATGACTGGGGAGATTTTAGGAAGCAACTTTCCCATGATCCTCGCCGGTGATTAGTTTTCTCTTCCTGGTCCAGTTTGGAAGTCAGCTGCCGCGGTCTCCTGCAACTTTCAGATAAGCTATTTCTTGCTTGTTTCTGTGGTTTTGTTTTCTTTTGATTTTCTGCCTTCTGAGTGAGGTCAGCCGGGTCCCCTGCTGGGGCCTGCGCTGGTCTTTGTTTCTCAGTTATCCGTTCATTTGTTCAGTCCCTGTTATTTCAGTGGCTGCTGGTAGCTACCTGTTCACACCAGAGTTCTGATATAGCTGGGAGAAATCGTATGGTCTCAGTATTTTTTGGAATCAGAAGTGTTGGAATTTTTCCTAGGGTTTTGCTGGATTGCAGAAAGTATTCTTTTCTGTCCTGTACTTTGCTTACTCTATTTTCTGCCTGTGTTTGTATTTCATCTTGTCTCATTGCCAATATATGTGTGGGGGCTACCTATTCCTTTGGGGCGCTACTCCGGGGCAGATAGCTTTCCCCTTTCTATCTTTAGGCTTAGCTAACTCTCCGGCTGTGTCGAGGCGTCTAGGTCATCGTAGGTACATCCCACGGCTGTTTCTAGTTGTGCGGTTAGTTTAGGGGTTTGCAATCCATTAGTTACCAACCACTCTGGGTGACTGGCTGCCTTGGCTACTTTTGTTACAGTCCTCCTCTGCTACCATATCATAACTGTCTACCTTGTCGTGTTGGTGGCTTAAAAAACCTTTTGGCCACAACAAAAGCTGCTGGCTATATATGTGAACTGGTGTTAATGGTAACTGTTAATGAGTGATTGGTGAGGACCTGAGGCAGAAAATGAGTTTTTCCAAGAGTGGGCGGTGGACTCCGGATGACAGCCTGACGAAAATGACAAATGAACCTTTAATCTGTCACAAAAAGCATGCCAGAAGCGAGCCACAAACTGTGGTCCTCTATTGGAAACAATGTCCGTGGGAACACCATGGAGCCTGACAATCTCTTTCACAAATGCCTTAGCTAGAGTCTTGGCGCAGGGTAATTTATTGAACGGGACCAGATGACACATCTTACTAAACCGGTCCACAACAACCCAGATGATAAAAAAAACCCTCAGAGACCGACAGATCTGTGATAAAATTCATAGCAAGATGCGTCCATGGTGAACCAGGAACCTCCAAAGGGCACAGCAACCCTGCAGCCGGGGCATGTGAGGCCTTTCACCTAGCGCACACAGTACACTGACGCACCCACTTGATGCTTTCTCTTTGCCACCCTGGCCACCAGAAACTTCGAACAATAGACTTTCTAGTTTCCAAAATCCCTGGATGACCCGCCAACCGAGACTCATGACATTCAGCAAAAAAAGCTCTCCTCAAGGCTCTAGGCACAAATAATTTACCACATGGAGTGTTTGTTGGTGCAGCATTCTGGGCCTCCAGGATACTATTCTCCAACTCAGAACCCAATGCTGCCACCACCACCCCTCTCTGCAAAACACATTACTCCTTCTCAGTATTAACTGCTGGAAACTACAAGACAAAGCATCTGCTTTAACATTCATTGTGCCAGGGATATATGTTACTGAGAAATGGAACCGGGCAAAAACAGTGCCCACCTAGCTTGACGGGCATTCAAACGTTTAGCAGCATCCAGATATATCAGATTCTTATGATCAGTAAAAACCTGTATCGGATGTCTAGTTCCCTCCAAGAAATGTCGCCAATGCTCAAACGAGAGTTTAATTGCCAGCAACTTTCAGTTCCCAACATCATAGTTGAGCTCAGTCTCCAAAAATTTTTCAGAAAAGAAAGCACAGAGATGCACCTTATCCTCCCCCTCCTGGGACAGAACTGCCCCCACCCCTACTGATGAGGCATCAACCTCTACCAGAAATGGCTTGGTCTCATCTGTCTGGATCAAAACAGGAGCAGAGCTAAACCTCTCATTGAGATGCTCAAAAGTCTTAACAGCCTCAAAGGACCATTGGACAGTATTAGAACCCTTCTTGGTGACATCAGTTATAGGTTTAGCGATAACAGAAAAATTCTTTATGAATTTTTTATAATTAGCAAAACCTAAAAATCTTTGAACCGACTTTAAACATTCAGGCCTAGGCCACTCCAGTACTGCCTGAACCTTCACCGGGTCCATCTCAAACCCATCACTGGAGACAAAGTACCCCAAAAAACTCATTTTCTGTACCGCAAACTCACACTTCTCCAAATTAGCAAAGAGTGTATTTTCGCTCAAAATCTGTAGAACTTCGCGGACTCTCTGCCATTGAGAATCCAGATCAGGTGAATAGATCAAAATATCATCCAAATAAACAATAACACTCCCACCGATCAACAGCCTCAGAATGGTCATTAATGAAATTTTGAAAAAACGCAGGCGCATTAGTAAGGCCAAAAGGCATCACCAGACACTCAAAATGGCCCTCCGGGGTACTAAAGGCCATCTTCCATTCATCGCCCTCCTTCACCCATAGCAAATTATATGCCCCACGAAGGTCAATCTTAGCGAACCACTTAGCTCCGGTCAGTTAGTTAAACAAATAGGGAATTAGCATCAACGGGTAAGGATTGTGCACTGTGATCTTATTAATCTCGTGAAAATCCAGACATGGCCTAAGGTCCCCATCCTTCTTTTTGACATTATAAGAGCCTTCTCTTCATTCTGCCTATCTCTCAATCTTCTGTTTACAAGGATAGCTAACTGCATAGCAGTTTCCAAAGTCGCAGGTGCAGGATATGCAATGAGCAAATCTTTAACCCTTTCACTCAAACCTGCTAAAAACTGACTCTTGAGAGCTGGGTCATTCCACCTAACCTCTGAGGACCATCGTCTGAACAGGGTGCAATACCTCTCAGCATCACCAGAACCCTGTTTAAGCAGTCTGAGCTCTGCTTAATCTGATGTGACCCGATCAGGATCATCATATAACAACCCCAAAGCAGTAAAAAATGCTTCTACTGACATCAAACAAGAATCATCAGGATGTAATGAAAATGCCCAAATTTGGGGTTCACTTCGCAATAAAGACATAATAATCCCTGAAGATCCAGGTCTCAGCTGAAAATATAGAAAACATGCATTTTTAAACGTAAAAAATTCCTGCCTTTTACCAGAAAAAAATTCAGGTAATACTACCTTTGGTTCTTCAGAGTGTGTTTCAGGGTAATTACTCAAGTGCTGTTGCAGTCTGGCTACTTTCAAAGTTAACCCTTGTAAGCGTTGAGCAAGTTCTTGGATGCTGTTGATATTGAAGGAATCCGGGAAAGGATTTTTTTTATATATGTGTGGCTAGACAAACTGTTACGGATCTGCAACTCAAGACTAGGAAAATGAAAAGTTAACATTTGCCCCGTTCTTGTGATGTGATGTTTGCTATCCTCTTGCTCACCGCTATGTCCCTTCTGTGCCTTGCTTACCATTCTCTCGTCCGCCGTGCTTGTAGTCCTTTTATTAAATATATACTGATGAATCTATCCACCTCGTTTTTAATTATTATTTTTAATTGTGTCATTTTCTCAGTTTCTTATTTTAGTTTATCTAATGCCATTGTATTTGAATCTGGAAACTTTTCTCAGCATGCCTTTTTCCCATATGCTGAACTTGGAGATTCTTTTGGGCATGCTGTTTTTCCATATTGATCTCTGAATAACTATGGATCCATTCTGGCTGAACATTCTGGATGGAAGATCGTTCTACATTTTTATATTATATAATTTATGTTGATTATATATACATTTCGGAATTTCTGTCTGCACCATATGCACTATCACTTTAAGACTGCCCCTTGTTTGTATATTTTTATTCCATATATTATTTTTGAGTAGTGGGGCTTTATATCTGGTATTATATTTACCTTTATGTATCATATGTATGTCTCTATAAATCAACATAGAATGTTTTTGCACTTTATTTCAATTATTCAGTTATTTAGATCTTTACATTTGTTGCGATCTTCTTTAAAATGTCCGCCTCTATGGTCTCCATGATGATGGCTGTGGTGGCGCGCGCATGTGCCCTGCTCTACGCTGTTTCCGCCCTCCTTCTCGGCCATCTCTGAAGCCTCGCACGCATATTGATGACGTCACTGGGCGATTTTCGCCTGCATGTGAGCGACGCATTGACGGCCGTGAGAGGGGGGCGGCACTTTCAACTGCGTGTGACGTCGGGAACATGTGCGCCCTGTTACACCGACAATATCTGGATCCTACCACATATAAAAAACCCTGGGGTTATGACATTGGGAGTCCCCTTTTGAGAAAGCACCGCCGCGAAACGCGCGTCAGGGGGTCTGTTTGGGAGACTCACAGACTTGGCCAATTGATATGGGTAAGCATTACTTGTGATATGCACTATGCACTTTAGTATTGCCATTATGTTGCACAGAGAAATCTGCTTGGCTGATTCTTATTTACATTAATGCAGATGGCTATATGTTTATACTATTTACCCTGGCTATTTATGAGTCTTTTGCTGTTTCTCCTACCGACAGCTTATTCTCATCACACCTCTATGTTTCTTTGGGCCGTTATTGTTGGCATTAATTATTGTTAAAATAAAGATTGATATGTACTTTTTTAAGATGTGGTATTTACTCCTTTCTTTCTTGTTCGTGTAATTCAAGACTAGGGCAGAAGGGGAAGTAGCTGACCCTGTACTAGAACTAGGCTGAAGTCTTACGATGGAGTGGTTGACCTATTCCTTGTGAATTGACCCACTGACGTTTCCTAAACTCAAACGAAGACCTGAAGGTAGAGGGAAGGTTATCCCTGAAAGATCCACGAACTGGGAACAAAAAACAGGTAACCTCCTAGTAGGAAAATAGAGGAAGCTGCAGAAACGAAAGGAAAACCAAGAAACAAAGCAGGCAGAACTAGAGATCCCAGAACTGCACAATATCAAACACAGAAAGCTATCAAAGCACCTAGCCAGAACTCTAGCGGATTAACACTGTTGTCCAGCAAGGACTGGGAGGCAGGTGCTGGGTAATAAAGGGTGATACAATCACATGACCTAAGACAAACCCAGCACCTGGGGAAAAAAACAGCACCAAGAAAACCACAACAAAATGGCGGATGGTTAACACGAAATAGATTCTAAGAGATGTAACCTGGGTGGAGTCTCAAGGGGGCATGACATTTTTGCCAGTATGGGGCTCTGAAATTCCTAGTGTCAGCCCTGCCACTTTGCATACTCATATCCAGCATAAACTAGCACTGGACTACATGGAAAATACATTACGATGTAATGAAGAAATCCCTCAACTGCAGAAGAATTTTCTTGTTGAGAGTTTAAAATTTGTGTTGGAAAACAATTACTATACCTATGAAAATAAAATATACCATCAATGCATTGGAACAGTGATGGGTACTAAAGTAGCATCTGCTTTAGCTAACATTTTATGGGCTTCTTTGAAGCTAAAAACATCACAATTGCAAAGTATAAAGACATTATAATTCTATGCCGAAGATACAGATGATTTAATTCTTGTAATGAAGGGTGATGAAAATAGTGAGGACACATACCTGATGAAGGCTCCAGTCCAAAGTTGAAAACCGGTTTGTGATTTTGATCCTAAATAAAAGGTACTTCTTTTAATTACCACCACATAACTCACTAACATCATTGGCAGCGCACAAGCATAGCCCTTATATTTTTATCTTTCTCGGTTCCATTTGGTGTACCACAAATATTTTCTGGTGTTGTGCTTCACTGCCTACACAAGTGCTACAACCCCGCAACGCTGGAAGTAACAAGCCATTTTAGAGCCACCATCCCCACCTAATTTCTTGAATAGATGCATGATCATCACTGTGCTCCTTGCAAAAATATATCCCCCACTCTGTTGTTCTTATGGTACATGTCCCACACTATTATATCCTATAAAATATTGAATGCACACCATTCCACCTTATGAGCTACTGCCACCACACTATCTCCCTTATGAAATATAACCTCCATACTGATCATCTTTCTAAGTTATAACCGCCACACTTTCCGCTCTGATTAGCCAAAACTTCCACACCCTTCACCCTTCTGAACTGTAGCCACCACTCCATCTGCCTTTAATAGCTATAACACCACACTGACTGCCATTATTAGCTATTACCACCACGTTGTCCTCTTTAAGAACTATAATGGCCACACAGTCCACCCTTATGAGCAGTCTTCAGTTTCCTTCCACAATACCTCCTTTCCATTATTCCATACTTTATATACTGTGCCCTCACACAGACCCCTCATGTAACCCAATCTCTATATGGTGCCCAATCCCCACTCTTTTCCCACCTTTGCAAACTCTCCCACATATTGTGCTCTCACACTGTTCCTACATGTTGACAGCTCTCTAATCTATGTCCCATATTGTCTCTTCAGACAGTGATCTCCCTTTATTGTCTAGTCTCTAAACTGTGCCCTTCCTCACACCTTCACCTCTGCATGATGTCCCTTCCAATACTGTGCCCTCACACTGTTCCCCCATGTTGCCCCCTCACTAAAATGTCTCCTTTCCAATAAAAGTCCCATGTATCTGCAGGTCATTGAAGCACTTCCCTTCTCACTGTCTCCTCCTCTGCTGAGAAGCATTTATTTCAACATCATGATCAGGTGACCTCATCACGCTGCTGCATGTAGCCTTGACCTCAGAAATGCCAGTGTTCAGAGCTTTAATTGTATTTGTGTCTAAAAGCCACAAGTACAATTGACAGCAAGGAATCAGCCTTTCACCTGCTCTCCAAGCTGGCTGCCAGATTAACAAAGGGAAATTGCTCAGTCCCACTTATGGGAGTGAGGGGAAATGCCAACCCCTCAGATTGCCACATGAGGCCAGATGCTAGTGTTGTCTCATGGCAGGAGTAGTCTGATGGGGCTCCCCTGCTAACTGCACATGGGTCACATGCCATGCCTGCCTCAGATACACCCCTGATTAAGTACATGCACTTTTAAACATTTTCTGCCTACCAGGATAGTTAAAAAAAAATCACAGAAAATAACAAAACATAAGCATTAAAAAATCCAGTGTTTAAAGGGAATCTGTCATCCCATTTTTGCCCTATGAGATAGGGCCACCGCCATCAGGGGCTTATCTACAGCATTCTGTAATGCTATAGATAAGCCCCCCGATGTCTCCTGAAAGTGAAGAAAAACGAGTTATATTATACTCACCCAGGGGCGTTCCGCCATCCGGTCAGGTCCGGAGGGAGTCGTGGTCCGGTCCGGGGCCTCCCATCTTGTAGCGAAACCGGCCTCTTCTTTCCATCCTGTCGCGGCTCCTGCGCAGGCGCACTGCTCTGCCCATTTTCTCAATATGGATTTTTAACATGAACTCCGTATATATCAATATATTTATACTATATAGACAATATTATGATTATTCATTGTTTTTGTGAATGTTTCTATATAATAATTAATTATTCATATAGCATTATAGGTATACGATAAATCCACTTTCACATTGGATCTTTGGGGGAGTGTTGCTCTTCCTCATTTCTTGTTGTTTTTCTGTGACTTTTAAAGATTTGAGTTAACCCTGTGAAAGCTTTAAACCATCTATATTGGGACTTTCTTTACAGTTTTGCTTCCCTGCCCAAAAAGTTGTTGAATCTTATTTTTGGAATGTGGGGTATTGGAGTATAGCTAAAAAACATAGTAATATGTACCCAGTATGTTGAAGATGTGCTTTCTTTGTAGCGACTTAGGCCATTACCTCATTTCTGTCTTTTGGTGAATTTATTTATCCTATGACATTGATAAATTTCCACAATTTATCCTATTTTCAGTTTTATCCATTTCTATTTACTCCACTGTACTTTGGATACTAGACTTTGTGTTGACATTGTACTAAAAGTGTCCTATATTATCCAACAGGGAAATTCAATAGTAATTTTTAGAACATGCTACTTTATCAAAATTAGAGAGCAGACACTTGATACGACTGCATGCACACATGAGTGATGGCATATCTAATGCATACTTTCATAAGACTGTACATTATATCCCTGCACACTGTTGAGTACTAGAATACAAGCACCATAAATCATATTACACTGCAGAGGGACAGCACGGTAAAGCTTGTAGACATGCAGATGTCCAGGAAGATACACTGTTCTATAAATCAGTTATAAGTAAGAAATAATAGGTAAGGACTTAGGGTTGAGCATTCCGATACTGAAACCCGGTTCCGATACCTGAAATCCAATGTAAGTCTATGGGAACAAAATATCGGAAATATTTACTTCCGATATTTTGTTCCCATAGACTTACATTGGATTTCAGGTATCGGAACCGGGTTTCGGTATCGGAATGCTCAACCCTAGTAAGGACACAGTGAGGACAAGCATATTCATGTATCTGTGTCATCAAACTTCATTCTGCAAAGTTTAAACCACACAAATAAGCTTGTGAACCTGCAATCAGGCCAAGAAGATGTAAAATATTTATAAGTAGTGAAGGGCGAGCACTAAAATGCTCGGGTGCTCGTTGCTTGGGTCAAGCTAATTGGAATACTCGGGTGCTCGACCCGAGCAACGAGTCCAATATAAGTCTATAGCAAACACGAGCATTTTTTCGGCGGTCCTCCCAGTGGTCTGCAGAGGGACTCACAATAAAATATACAAAAACTAAACCAAAATGTATTTTCCTGGGAAATATGTTAAGGAACAACCTTTCCAGGGTAATGACTTGTATATAAGGCAAAATAACCAATAACAAAAATGCTCCTCCACACCTTGGGCTATGTTCACAAGTAGCGTTTTTGATGCGTTTTTGGACTTTATCATTGCTTTCCACCAATGAAGGAGGGACTCTGAAAGTCACAAAGCCTATTTTTATAGGGCCATTAGGCAGCCTTTACTATTCTTAAAGGGCCAGCAGTCAGCTCTAACTATTCTTAGAGAGCCATCAGCCGGCTATGCATTGTTGTTCCCATTATTAAATAGGGGGTCTCCTATACTGTTATTGTGTATACAGTGAGTGGCAGGGCGGCACAAAATTTGGACGCACCCAAATACCCCTTTGAAAAGACGTAGAAGAGGTCCTCCTGAAAACAATGTTACCATTATTACTAAGTGGGTTTCCCATACTGTTTGCCTATGCAGTGAATGCAAGGGCTGCCAAAAATTTGGAGACCTGATGACGCTGTGCGGCCAGCCAATCACTGTAATGCCACAACCAACATGGCTGCGGCATCACAGTGTGTGGCAGACGATCCCTGCATATTCATTGGCTATGAAAATGGCGCCAAACATGCAGCGCGGGAACCCGACCTCCCGCTGAGCAACCCGGCGAGCTTCGAGCATCTCGAGCAGTGAGATGCTTGGGCGAGTACCGAGAAGTGGCAAGCATGCTCACTCATCACTATTTATAAGCACTTACAAGGGGGCAATGTATAGAGGCTGTCATTTAAAGGGAATCTGTCAGCAGACTTCACATACCAAACTTTTCATATGTGCATGTAGCTCTTTCAAAGACAATTCCAGCAATGATTTTTCCTGGCTACTCAATTACTCCATTACTGAGAAATTAGCATTATAATTAATATACAAATTAGTTAGTTGATCTGAAGCCTCTGTCTCTTTAATTCTCTTCCCCACCCAGCACTGCCTCCTCCTGCTTGACTGACAGCCTGTATGCTAAGTGACTTTATTCAAGAGAGCTATCAGTCGAGCAGGAGGAGGTAGCACTGGCAGGAAATAGAGCTGTAGTGAGAGAGGCTTCAGATTTACAGCCTCACTTGCATATCATTTCAAACCTTATGTTACACATCTGTCCCAGATACAGGCCTTGCTTCCTTCAGCTCGACATTAGGCTCTGCAAATGGCCCGACGTGCTCCCATATGATCATCTGCCTTTGGCTTCTTCTATACCCCTTAACCTGCTGGGTTGCTGTCTGCAGTCTCCAGTATGTCTTCCACCTTCAGCATCCCGCTTGCTTGCCTGCTGTCTCCTGGATGTCTCTCACCTGCCAGTGGTATCAAGCATAAAGTCTGCTTGCCTGTGGTCTCCTGAACATCTTATGCCTGCCAGCAGTTTCCAGCATCCCACCTGCTTCCCTATGGTCTTCTGGATGTCTCCCACCTGCCTGCGGTCTCTTGAACATCACCTGCCTGCCAGTGGCTTCAAGCATCCCGCCTCGTTGCCTGTTGTCTAATCGATATTTCCCACCTCGCTGCAGTCTCCTGTGCCCACTCAGACTTGGTCTTGGAGGATCCACCTCACCTGGTGAGCCTAGCACCTTGATTTCTCAGAAATGGACAAATTGATTGTGTAAGTAATAGTATTGGTGGACTTGTTTTTAAAAGAGTTCCCTTTAAAGGGAACCTGTAATGAGGTTCATGCTGTAAAACCATGAATCAGCCACTGACTGCATTATTGCAGTTACGATACGTATGTTTTATCACTGCAGCATCTCAGAGAGTCTCAGAGTAAAGAAAATTTGAAAACTGACTGCAAACTTGTGTCTCACATGACTAACCCAAGGCAGATCTCTGTCTGACTTCTCCAGACCATGATTACTTTGACTGACAGGTCTGTCTCTTTGTAAGTACAAAGGATCAGGCAGCGCACTTGCTTCAGACTAAACTTCCACAATGCAGTCTCTGGCCGAGTTTTAAAAGATTGTGCTCTCTGAAATGCAGCAGCATTTCAAACATGCCTGGTTGTACAAACATAGACAGTCTCTGATTCATGGTGCCCACATTTCGGGCAGCCTCAATGTGATGATAGGTTTAATGCACTTGAGCGTTTCTACCTTTCAAAGAACTTTACCCCATAAGCTCAATGCTGATCTAGGCAACATGTGCCACTGAGTTCAGTAATTGGCAGCAACGCTTTTGATGTGACATCACTACTGCAACTGAACAACAAATACTAGACCAGTGGTGGTCACACTGTGACGTGCTGGGGGATGGTAAGTAAAGTTCAGTTTGCTTCTCTCCACATCACTGAGCCTATAGATTAAAGTTAGTTTAAAGGGGACAACGGGAGTGGATCTTTAGAAATTCGAATTCACTAGCTTAGCCAAATTTTCCTAAAACGTTTTGATTTCCAGTGAAATATTGTGTTGTAAATCTCAATACAGAAATGCCTTTACCCAGAAAATGCATGTACAGTCATGGCCAAAAGTTTTGAGAATGACA
>VIAB01052962.1:360-12980 GCA_009801035.1 Oophaga pumilio | reverse complement strand
TAGAACGCACAAAGCAAATCTTCATATTGGGCTCATCGAGAAAGCCTCTCTATCGATAGCTCGCTGTTGTATTCCCCTATAATTATCCATTTTGTATTTTACGGTCCTTGAATTCATACCCAATGTACATTTCCCTGAAAAAAAGCATTTACAAGATGAATGTGTTATCTGAGAAGTTTTCACCTAAAGGAACGTCATTGATTTTTAGATTCGAAACAAATAAACTCATTTAAGCATTATTCAAGTACAAATGGGGCCCAATGGCTTCACGATTGATGTCATTGTCAATGTTTGCACTCACAGCCGCTGTGTCATCACTCACCCACCATGATAGCATTGTCCACTAATGAGTTCAATAGTTAATGGATTGAGGATTATTTTTTTTTGTTAAGGTTTTGTTAAATGTTCGACTGTAAAAAAAAAAAGCAAAAGAGCTGAGCAATGCAATTACTTAAATTAGTATTTATTTTAGGGGGTTGAACACAATTGGGAAAACATGGCTTCCGTATGTGTAGCTTGTGGTACTGCAGCTTAGACATATTCACTTCAATAGAGCTGAGCTACAATACCTAAGAGGTTTTTCCGCTACTATACAAGTGGATGTTAATGTGCCCAAAGTGGGGTAACAAAATAAAAAAAAAATCATATTGTCACCTCCTGGACTGGCGCCGCTTTGTAGCACTCTATACTGTACACATTGGGTAGGACCAGTCCTAGGTTAGGGGTGAGTATAGTTATTTTTATCTTCTTACAGCATCCTGGATAAGATTAATTTATATAATAGTCGAGAACCCCTTTAATAAATGTCCCTTAAATATGTGTATGATAGTAATACATAATAGTACTATTGTTTAAAGGTTGTCACATCTTGTACACTTAGATGCAATGGATGTTATAAGCCTATAAAAATACATGTTTTTAGAGCATGCTTAAAACTGAAGGAAAAAAAGCTATTTGCCTTAGGTAGCGCATTCCAGAGACATGGTGCAGCATGAGAATAAAACTTTCAAGATAGAAATGGGATGTTTGTATTATGAAGAATATAAGTCTCTTGCTTATTGGCATAGTTATACTATACTTCAGGGGAAATATTTATTCTTTCAAGAGAAACTTAACCCCTTAACTACCAGGGGTATTTCCGTTTTGGTGTTTCCATTTTTTGCTCCCTTTCTTCCCAGAGCCATAACCTTTTTACTTTTCCATCACTGTGGCAGTGTGAGTGCTTGTTTTTTTTGGGACGAATTTTACTTGTGAATGACACCACTGCTTTTACAATATCGTGTAGTGGAAAACGGGAAAAAATGTTGTTGAAATTGCAAAAAAAGTGCAATTCCACTACTGATTTTTTTTACCATGTTCAGTTTGACTTTTTTTTTGTCTTTATGCCGTTTACCGATCGGATTAACTCTTTTTATATCTTGATAGATTGGGCGTTTATGAAAGCGACAATACCAAGTATGTGTATTTTTAATTTTTCTATTGTTTTATTTTGAATGGGGCAAAAGGGTGGTGATTGATTTTTTAAAAATTTTTAAATATAATTTTTCGAGATCATGGGCGCTGATGGGCGGAGCAAACACGCACATCCGGTTTGCACGAGTTAAATGCCGCTGTCAGAGATTGACAGAGATACTAGTTAACAGCCAGTGGTGGATCGCGATTTCACTTGCGTCTGTTCAGGGCACATGACAGCTGATTAAATCAGGGGGCTGATTGGTGCCGGCTTAGCGTCTGAGCCAGCACCAAAGAGGGGGAGGCAACCTATGATGGATATATACGTCATAGGTCGTTAAGGGTTTAAAAGGACTGTTGACCATGTAATGAATATATTTGTACAGTCCTTGTAAGTGACAGCTAGTGATGAGCGAACCTCTGGATTTCCATGTCCGGCGGGTTCGGCCGAACAGTTAAAAAAAAGTTTGGTTCGGGTACCAGAACAGTATTTGAACCGGGACCTCCTTCAACTGAATGGGGGGCCTGAACATCCATTGTTTGCCATGCTGTTATGTGCATGATAGGGCAGCAAACACTGGCTCTGAGAAAAAGGTTGGCAGTAAGTGTAAGGTTCTGTGTACATGTTCCTGAAACTCAGTTTTTCCGTCAGCCATTTTACTTTCTGTCTTGCTGCAGTTATCTTGCCCTCAGTCAATATGGAGTTTCCAGCTTGCATGTTCCCGCCCTGATTTTCTGCCTCTTGCTACTTAAGCAGCCACAGTTGAAGAAATTAGTGCTTCAGAATCAAGCCTGCAGTGAACCTGTGACCTGACTCCTGGAAGCCTTGGATCTTGTACTCCAGTTATTTCCTATTGTGGAACTTTGGAACACTCGTGGACTTTTGAACCTTGCTACTTTGATGTATCCACGTTTGCATGGACTTACGGTAACAGAGAAGAGATCCTGAACCTGTTGTGCAGAGTGATTGCTGAACTTAAGTTACTCTGGCCTGCTGTGTCTCCTGTTTTGTATCTGCAACCTGTGTGACTATCATTGCTACTTGTATGAAGTAATACAAGATCTTCTATACCAAACCTGCGACTCCTGTGTTTTCATCGCATCCAAGCACAAGACACTATATGAACTGTACTTCTTATTTGACAGTAAGAAGGTTATCTCCTGTCACAGGTGTCAGCTGATTAGAGAGTACTACTCCGATCAGCGTACACTTGCTACTGCTACTAACAGTGAGAGCAGGCATCGCTGACGGGAGTATTCATCAGCCAATGCCTGGGCTATAAATAGATAAATTAAAAAACGGAGTGAGTTCCCCTCTATTTTTGATAAACAGCATGGCAAAACTGACAGCTGCGGGCTCCAACCCTCAGCTGTCAGCTTTATTATAACTGGTAATCAAGAATACGTGGGTCCCCACATTTTTTTTAGATTATTTAAATTTAAATTTCTTACAGTAAACTGCGGTGAACTCACTGAGCTCAGCACTGCACCGTGAGACTTTTTCTCATGGTGCTAGTGGTGATCTCACTGAAGTCACTGCAGTTCATTGGATTGGCTCAAAGCGAAGTGAGCTGGGAACACAACCTGTGGTAACCTCGATGACGTCACCGCTAGTCACTGACGCTGTGCTTTCAGCAGCTTAATTTCCCATGGTTTTCAACCTGGACGGTCATATCTTAGCACCATCCAGGTTGAAAACCACTTATCACAGACATGGATTACGGTGTGGGACAGTATGTCAGACAGGTGAGGGATATGGTTGTTTTTTATTTTTGATTTTTTTTTACGAGAGACCAGGGCTTCAATACAATCGGCGTTAGCTGAGTATTATTGTTGATCATTATTTTCTCTTTATTACATGGGATGAAGGCTTCAATGGAATGGCCCCTTACCACCCTAAGAATACGAGCCACCAGCTGTCTGCTTTAGCTTGACTGGTTATCAAAAATTGGGGAGACCCAATGACGTTTTTTAATTATTTATGTAAATAATTTAAAAAAACGTTGTGGGAACCTCTCTATTATTGATAACCAGCCATGATAAAGCTGACAGCTGAGGGTGTCAGATTTGCCATGCTGGTTATCAATATAGAGGGGAAGCCACCCTGTTTTTTTTTTAATTAATTATACCGCAGGCGCCAGCTGATGAAAACTCCCATCAGCCACTGCCTGCTCTTGCTGTTATTAGCAGCAGCAGGTGTAGGCATCAGCTGATGCCTGTGACTGGAGATAAACTTTTTACTGCCGGTCACAGCTATTAGCTCACGTTGTCATCTGATAGCGTGGGAGCCACAGTGCTCTGATCGGTGGTAATAATCTTACTGCAGTTCATAGCCGCATTTGTTTCTCGTGCTGTCATGCAGAAGACAGCATGGAAAACACCCATTGTACGAGGTGCCAAACCGGAACAGTAACACGGACTTCCTGGAGAAGTCAGTGTTCGAGGTCTGTTCCCAAACAGTAGCTGTTCGATAGAACCGCAAACTTTACTGTTTGGGTTCGCCTATCTCTAGTGACAACCACTTATTTTACTTTTTTTTTCCATAGAGGAAGATCTAGAAGTTTCTACTGTAAGAAATAAATTTGGGAAGTAATATTATCAGTTAACATGCTCCTACAGTAATATAAATATGCAATATTAATAACAATATTAACATATCAAATGGGACCACTGTAGAAAGCTAATCACTGTACTCTGCTTTCTCCTACACTCCCAAAGACAATGAATAAAATGGTTGCATGTATCTGTGAACACTGCTCTATTCCGGAAGATGAGGAATTTCTGAGCTCCATTCTTGGAATTGTTCTCCTATTGGTCGGACTCCCACTAGTCTATAAGTGATAACTTGCAATGTTGTGAATAATCCATATGACACTTCACTGGTAGCTCTGGTATTTAATAATGTATCATTGGCTATCTATGATGCATTAAAAACAGTTGTTGAAACCATTTGACAGTTGAATGTTGGGAGGCCAGCTGTCAGAGTCTGCTGCACACCCAGGAGAGAAGACACAAATTATTTTCAATGCTTATGTGTTTTCTGATTTCCTATTAAAAGAGTTTACTGAAAGCCATTTATAGAATGGAAGCAGTGGCATATGGTCATGCAACTAATCACATGATCACTAGGATCTAGAGATGAATGAATTGAACTTGTGGTAAATTTTGGCAATTCACCAAAACTGGTGAATTCAAACAATTATCAATTCGATTTGCGCAAATTGTCAAGAACATTCCTGTCTCATGTAGCACAAAACAGATGAGAAGGAAGCAGATAAAGGAAGAACAGCAACTTCTACTGTTCATTGCCACACTGGAGCTGTTGGGGACCCTCATGGTCAATATTATATGCAGCATGTTTTGTAGGATGAGGAGGAATGGAAGCAGATGGCTGTGGAGAGGGACATTGAGCATCATTCTCAGGCATAGGCAGAGGACAAGCCTGACAGTCAATATGAAACTGATGATGACTACGATAATGCCGACTGAGAATAGCTGTCACAATGGAGTATCGAAGGTGAACCAATGGTGTCCTGGGTTATACTGACGAGCATGAAGAGCTGAATACTTGATTGCTTGTGTGATAACCAGCATAACGATAGCATCAATATTGGATAGCAATGCTTTTGGACACACTCTATAAAAAGATCTGGTCAACCCCTTACCTATTCTTTTCTGCTCTGTACTGTGTAGCCAGTGCTGATAGCCAGTCATATATCTCCTGACTATGCATTGTCTTCTATAACTATACATTACTGCTGCTGCCAGGGCTACTGATTATAAAACAATAAAAACAAACAATTTTTTCATTGCTTACCCACAGGGTCACCATCAGGGCATTACTGCATTTATTGCTGTATAGTGCCCGGTGAGCAGTAGCAAAAATGGGGACCTGGATCCTGTCCAGGACCTCCATCCTCTTTTGCTTCTGTTCACTGGACCCCACGGTATGATAATGCACTGTGCGCCGGCATGTCGTCATTGGCAGCACACAACTCGGCGCAGTAAGCTTTCCTGATGCTGCAAAGCCATAAAAACAGCATGACTGCACAGCTCCAGGGCTCCCTACACCTCTTCTGTGACACACTGGTGATGGAATATGTGCACCACTTCTATGATAGCAGTCGTGGAACTGCACCTGCAGGGGATAGTTTGAGATGTAAGTATGAAAAACTTTTTTTATTAATAAAATGAATTAAATGAGTGTGGGGAGAGGAGAGCAAATGATGAATTGAAACTGCAAATGAGGATGAATTGAGACTGGGGTGGGTAAAGCAAATGGGGAATTGAGACTGGGGGATAGGATACAGCAAATTATAATGAATTTGACTGGAGGTGGGGAACAGCAAACAATGATGAGTTGAGACTGGGGATAGGGTACAAGAAATGAGGATGAATTGTAACTGGGAGCGGGTACAGCAAATAATGATGAATTGAGATTGAGGGATGGGGTACAGCAAATTATTATAAATAAAGACTGGGGGTGGGAAACAGTAAATGGTGATGACTTGAGGGTGGGGGAAAGCAAATGTTGATGAATTGATGGTGGCGTCCTGTTATTGTACAGGGCGGCACTATGTCGCTTTTTTCTGATTCTGACATAGTGTAGAAGTTGAGGAAAAAGTGTGAAATATGTTCTGAAAGCAGAGCTCTAGAGATGTGACTGGTAAGTCAGTGTCTTACCTGTACACGTACACGTACACTATACACTATATTGTGTCACGATCTCCACTCTGATATGTTACTTTGTGTTTGGGCTGTCAGTCTGTGCTGGGTCTGTGCTGCAATCATCTGTGTTCACTTTCCTTGATTAGTCTTTTACTTAAGCATGCTAGCTCCTACACCTAGTGTCAGTCGTACACTTGCTGTTGCCTGTGTAACATTGATCCCTCTGTATTCTGTGCCTGACCCAGCCTGACTTGATTTCCTCTCTGGAATTAGACCCTTTGTTTGTGACCTGACTTCTCTTGTGCCTGCTCTCTGGATATTGCTTTGTCTTTCTGGTTTTTCTGACCCCGGCTTGTGTATTGGATTACGTCTCTGAATACTCCTTGTTGTACGTTGCCATTTCCTGGACCTGACCTCGGATCACTTTTGAATTCCCTTTACTTATTTGGTAAGTAGAAATATTATATTTATATTATTTGTAATCGTAGTCTCTCCCTCCACTTCTGGGAATAATTATTTTATAGTGACTCGCGTCACATATAGTATATACATGGCTCTTGTGTATAATGTCACTGGTGATCACTGTATTACCTGTACACTGACACTATATACAGAGCTCCTGTGTATAATGTCACTGATGATCACTGTATTACCTGTAACAATATACACTTTATACAGCGCTCCTATGTATAATGTCACTGGTGATCATTGTATTACCTGCTCACAGACAGTATATACAGAGCTCCTTTGTATAATGTCACTGGTGATCACTGTATTACCTGTAACAATATACACTTTATACGGCGCTCCTGTATATAATGTCACTGGTGATCACTGTATTACCTGTACACTGACACTACATACAGAGATCCTCTGTATAATGTCACTAGTGATCACTGTATTACCTGTACACTGACACTATATACAGAGCTCCTGTGTATAATGTCACTGGTGATCACTCTATTACCTGTAACAATATACACTTTATACAGCGCTCCTGTGTATAATGTCACTGGTGATCACTGTATTACCTGCTCTCGGACAGTATATACAGAGCTCCTTTGTATAATGTCACTGGTGATCACTGTATTACCTGTACACTGACACTATATACAGAGCTCCTGTGTATAATGTCACTGGTGATCACTGTATTACCTGTACACTGACACTATATACAGAGCTCCTGTGTATATTGTCACTGGTGATCACTGTATTACCTGAACACTGACAATATTTACAATGGTTCTGTGTGTAATGTCACTGGTGAGCCAGTGTGTTACCTGTACACTTACACTATAAACTGTATACTATGTACAGAGCTCGTATGTATAATGACACTTATAGTAATATTAGTATTGTGTTTTTTTATTAATTATCAATGTTGTGTCACTATAGGGTGGTAATTTATGGTCTGGTCATGGTGTGGCGATATTTATTCCTTGTATGTTGTATAATTTAGTCATTATGAGGTGCTAACATGTGATCTGGTTATGGTGTGGCAATATTTGTTCCTTGTATGTTGTACAATTCAGTCACTATGTGGTGGTAATATGTGATCTGGTCATGGTGTAATGGTATTTGTCCCTTGCATGTGGCATTATTCAGTCACTATCTGATAGTAATATGTGGTCCGGCCATGGTGTGGTGGTATTTGTTCCTTGTATTTGGCATTATTCAGTCACTATGAGGTGGTAATATGTGATCTGGTCATGATGTGGCGGTACTTGTTCTTTGTATGTGGTATTAGGCTGGTTTCACACATCCGGCGGGCGCCTTGCGGCGCCCCCGGCATTTTTCCGCAGCGCCGCATCTGAAAACCTTTCACACTTCCGGCGGCCAAAATGCGGTTTTTTGCCGGATGGTTTCTGATGCTTGGAGAGATCAGAAACCATCCGGCAAAAACAAAAAACGTTACATGCAGCGTTTTTCCCGGACGCCGCAATGTACATTTGCGCCGCATCCGGAAAAAACCGCATGCAACGCATTGACATGCGGCGCCATCCGGCGCTAATGCATGTCAATGCGAAAAAAGCCGCATGCGGCGCATCCGATTTTCAGATGCGGCGCTGCGGCAAAATGCCGGGGGCGCCGCAAGGCGCCCGCCGGATGTGTGAAAGAGGCCTTATAGGTCACTATGTAGTAGTAATACGCGATTTGGTCATGGTGTGGCAGTATTTGATCCTTATATGTGGTATTATTCCGTCACTTTGTGGTGGTAATAATATGTGATCTGGTCATGGTGTGGTGGTATTTGTTACTTGTATGTAGTATTATTCGGTCACTATGTGGTGGTCATATGTGGTCCAATTATGGTGTGATGGTATTTGTTACTTGTATGTGGTATTATTGATAATTTTAAAAACTGTATATGACACATTCCCTTCAAGAAAAATAAATAAAAATGGTATCTAAAATGAGTATTGGATATTTTTAACAAATGTTTAATAGATTTAAGTAGAGTCTACCTTGTCGTGGTGGTGGCTTAAAAAATCTTTTGGCCAAATCAAAAGCTGATGGCTATGTATTTGACATGGTGTTCAACGGGAACTGTTAATATGTTATTGGTGAAGACATGGTGAAGAAGTGGAGTGTTAAGGAATATAAGTCTATGGAGACAAAAATATTGAATTATATTAGAACAATTCACGTTACATTGATTTATGGCTCTATAATGCATTATTCTTATACAGTTACCTGCTATCATTTACAGTATATGATAATATGTCTGTTGCTATCAGTGGTTCTCAGCAGGGAATGTTTCCTATTTTCCCGGGTTCATCCTTGGATTAGTTTGACATATCCGGGAATGAGCTTCTGAAATCCTCTGTGGATCCTAAAGTGTTTGGTCTGTGAGATGAAGAAGGTATTTCCTCCTGCATCCAGAAATATTGCCGCACTCTAGAACATTGCTGCTTCTCGGCTACACTTTGAGTTCAGTTGCCACTATCCCTGAGCCTTATTACTCATCCTATAGGACACATGTAATAAACAGCAGGTGCTAAGGATGTCACCATGGATCCGAGACAGACCAAGAGTTAAAGGTTTATTTGCAGGGATTTCCTCCCATGCAGGGAGGAGCAGTAGGGGGTTAAATATGACAGAGTAAAACAGCACAATGAAACTGAAGAGAGCAATATAACGGTTATGCAGAGTTGAAATGGTTAAACTCAAATAATTATAACTTATCAGTCTGGGGAAAGCTTGATTGAAGGGTCTACTTCTCCCACATTGGCACCGACAACAGCGGCGCTTGCAGTCTCTAAAGTCTCTGCTCTAGATGAAGTTGTAACCTCCAAGGGTTAAAGCAGGGATCTGGGAGCTGAAGCGGGACCTGGGTCTCCCTGCTCTGAGTCTCTGTGTGATACCCCGTCTCACCGCGTGAACGATGCTGAGCACACTGTTAAGTCTCTTTACCACACTCACGGGCTCTGGCTCATCACTGCAGTCCCCGGGACTGTGCGCTGGTGTCACTGTCTCTGCTCTGTCAGTGGGGGAGTCTCCTCTAGTCACGGAGGCTACCGATTCTACGTACTCACATACGGCGCTCTCAACGTCATGGTCGAAAGTGTGGGCACCCTTGAAATTGTTCCAGAAAATGAAGTATTTCTCCCAGAAAATTATTGCAATTGCACATGTGTTGTTATACACATGTTTATTTCCTTTGTGTTTATTGCAACAGCAAAAAAAAACACAGGAAAAAATGGCAAATTGAACATAATTTCACACAAAACCCCCAAAATGAGCCGGACAAAATTGTTGCACCCTCAACTTAATATTTCATTGCACACCCTTTAGAATAAATAACTACAATCTATCGCTTTCTGTAACAACCAACAAGCTTCTTACACCTCTCAATTGGAATTTTGGACCTCTCTTCTTTTGCAAACTGCTCCAGGACTCTCATATCTGAAGGCGCCTTCTCCAAACAGCAATTTTATAATCTCTTCACAAGTATTCAATGTAATTTAGATCCGGCCCAATTGCTGGCCACTTGAGAAATCTCCAGAGCTTTGTTTTTATCCATTTCTGGGTGCTTTTTGAAGTATGTCCCGCTGGAAGACCCATGCAGTACATTGTAACCCAAAATCCTTTGGTAATCTTCAGATTTCATGATGCCTTGCACACAGTCAAGGCATCCAGTGTGAGAGACAGCAGAAGAACCTCAAAACATCTTTGAACCTCCACCATATTTGACTGTAGGTGTTGTATTCTTTTTTTGTAGGTCTCATTCTGTTTTTGGTAAACAGTAGAATGATGTGCTTTAGCTAAGGACTCTCTCTCTTGGGCTCACTTGTCCACAAGACACTTTTCCAGAAAGATTTTGGCTTACTCACATACTTTTTGGTGAACTGCAGTCTAGCCTTTTTATGTCTCTGTGTCAGCAGTGGGGTCCTCCTGGGTCTCCTGAAGTAGTTTAATTTCATTCAAGTATCGTATAGATCACGTTGACACTGATTCACCCTGAGCCTGCAGGACAGCTTGAATATCTTTGCAACTTGATTGGGGCTGCTTATCCACCATATAGACTATTCCATGTTGCAACCTTTCATCAATTTTTCTCTTTTGTCCACGTCCAGGGATATTAGCTACAGTGCCATGGGTTGCAAACTTCTTGATTATGATGTGCACCATGGACAAAGGAACATCAAGATATCTGGAGATGGACTTGTAACCTTGAGATTGTTGATATTGTTTAACAATTTTGGTTCTAAAGTCCTCAAACAGTTCTCTTCTTTTTCTGTTCTCTGTGCTTAGTGTGGCACACACAGACACACAATACAAAGATTGGGTCAACTTCTCCCCTTTTAGTCTGATTTCAGGTATGATTTTTATATTTACCGCAAATGTTACTTGCCACAGGTGAGTTTTAACTAGCATCACATGCTTGAAATAAAGTTGAAAAGGTGCGAATTTAGTCACACAGACAGACGTGTTATTTAGCCATACATATGTCACATTTTCGATTGTGTTTGCATGCAGTGATTTCATAAGATATTATCCCATCAAATCACATCATTATTTAATCATTTACTTGCTAAACAAAAGAAGTCTAAAAACTATTAACTTCATTTTATCTATTAATCTTTAATTTACTTAGCAGACTGTTTTGTTTCAGGCTTTTCTCGAATGTATTTTGCTCTGTATGGGATTTGGTATGTTTCCAGATCTTTTGAGATAGTTTCAGTATTTGGCAGAGATCAATGCTATAGATTTGCTGCAACCTTAATTGCCGGCAGGGTTTTTTGGAATCCAGAATGAATAACAAAAAGCCAAAGATGTCAGATGCTACAAAAATGTATACAGTGCTTATCTACAGTATTGTACTGCTCTTGTCCTATCACCAAAATTCATTTATTTTAATTAAGTCCTACGTCCTCATCATGACAGAATAACAAGAAATCCATCATTCTTATCTGATGTCTTACATTTGAAATGCGGAAAAAAAAATAACAAATCCAAAAAAGTGTATTCTGCAGAAGTGAAGTAAACTTCTGGTTGCCTCTGTTCTTCATTCTTGTCAGCTCTCTCAAAATGCCCAAGCGACTCCCAGAGGAAGGGGAAAAGAGGTGGCAAATGCACGTCACAGACCTCCTGCAAGGCAGCACTCCCCTAATCTTTCCTTTGCCACCACGCCAAGCTGCAGCATCTGGGTGCACATTTATGGAGCAAAAACAGGTCTTCTATGGTGTGTATCCCAAATTAGTTGGGAAAGAACGGGAAGGCTTTTGCTTCAAATATCTCTGTTAAAATCAGTACAAAAATGTGCTTTGAAGACACCTAAGAAAAAGGTACAGTGGGGGAAATAAGTATTTGATCCCTTGCTGATTTTGTAAGTTTGCCCACTGACAAAGACATGAACAGTCTATAATTTTAAGGGTAGGTTAATTTTAACATTGAGAAATAGAATATCAAAAATAAAATCTAGAAAATCACATTGTATAAATTATATAAATTTATTTGCATTTTGCACTATATGTATAGGGTATAAAGAATGTAAAGGAATGCACAATGTTATTAGTGTACAATATGAGATAGCACAGGGTAAGACATATTTTAGGGCTTAGGCTTCAGACATAAAATAAGTAGGATAAGATAGTGACTGTAGTTAGGAAGTAAAATTAAGGTAAGAATAGTGTTAATCTTCGGGACTAACCCATAGTGGGGAGGCCGGTAGTGGTAATGAAAAAGACCAGTTCCTGTAGGTAATCAGATAGGGACAAGTTCAAGTACAAGTAGTAAGTGTCTGTGAGCAGTGCTGACATTGTGGGTGCACTATTGAAAAGGAGACTAAGGAACAAAGGAGTAGAGCGACCTTGAAGTGACCAAAGAGATAGAGTGACCCTCCACAGAAAAGGGGTTCTTGGATAGGACAACATGTCATGAGAAACCCTGAGCTTGCTAAATGTCAGAGGTAATGGGCCTAAATAGGACTGTGTTTGTGGGACTAGTGTGAGTCTGTAACGGGTCTGGTAGGTGGAGCTACAACAGAAACAGGTCTG
>VIAB01052951.1:2646-14293 GCA_009801035.1 Oophaga pumilio | reverse complement strand
TTTGGCGCTCGGATCGACGACCGCATGGCCGACCTCACGCTATGCTCTGTCTCCGCAAGATAAATATTACAGTGTATGGATATGATGCTGTGATTCCGCATGTGTTCAATGAACACTTGCGGAATCACCGCGCATAGAAAAGGGGCGGTGCTTTGGGCGGAGAGGGCTTTCCGCTACGTCCAAAGGGCCGGCAATCCGGACCATGGAAACATACCCTAAAGGAAGGCTTCCAATTAGCTTGTGATTTGCAGCCGTGTCTCATGGATGTGTGGCTTGGTGATAAATTTGAGCAAAAACTAGTTCTGACCTTTCTGGGGTCTCTTTTTTTTGTTTGGGAGCAAAGAAATTCCTTTAATGAAAAAAAAAAGAAAATATTAGATATAAAAATTTCTCCATCTTCTCCATCCTGTCACTCTGTGAAAATCATACTGCACTCAGATGTCATCAGAGTACAGTCAGATGTTTTCCATAGACTCATTGACTTGCATGGTCGAGTGCAGTCGGATTTCCATGGACTGACAGCTTGGAGAAGATGGAGAATTTTTTTTTCCATCTTCTCTTCATCTGAGAGAACACTAATCAGACTCTGATCAAATTCTAATTAGAGTTTAATCAGAATGAGATTAGCATAATTATCCTAATTCTCTCGGATGACAGAATATATGGTCAAGTGCTAAGGTGATAAATTTTTCCAGTTAGGTAAGTATTTTCCATCAGGATTGGTAAGCTTGTAAAGAGTTCTAGTCACATATCATGTTGCCCATTGTGTAACATTGGCAAAAACCGTTTAACTTCTTTTTCACCTGTAATGTACATTTTCATCATTGGTTCATTAGGAAAGTTTGAAGATGATTCAGGAGTTGAGTCTGCTTTATACAATGCAGATGCCATTAGATGGCCTGTATCTGCTTGCAACTGCAGTGATCAGGGCTTGTACCAAATTCTGCAGTTTAGTCATGTAAATGTAGTTATCAGTCTTTGACAGCCGCATTTAAATTGTGCTTCCATGTGCCCTCACTATGCCATAGGTTATCTGATAAGTGATAGGTTGTCATGACTGCTGAAGGCCCCCATCACTGCCATGTTAGTTATTCTGGAAAGCTCCGCCACAAGAGAAAAGAGATTTCATTATATGTTGCAATACAATATATGTGAAGGGTGCCTTCTCCCAACAGCAATAATAAGATCTCTCCAAATGTGTTCAATGGGATTTAGATCCAGATTCATTGCTGGCCACTTCAGGACTCTCCAGCACTTTGTTTTCAGCCATTTCTGAGTGCTTCTTGAATTATGTTCATGGTCATTGTCTTGCTAAAAGACCTATGACCTAGACCGCAAACCCAGCTATCTGACACTGGGTACTACACTGCAAACCAAAATCCTTTTGGTAATCTTCAGATTTCATGATGCATTGTACACTGTCAAGGCACCCAGTGCCAGAGGCAGCAACAAAACCCCAAAACATCTTTGAACCTCCACAATATTTGAGTGTAGGTACTGCGTTCTTTTCTTTGTAGGCGTCATTTCTTTTCGCTAAACAGTAGAATGATGTGCTCTGCCAAACAGCTCTATCTTGGTCTCCTCTGTCCACAAGACATTTTCCTGGAAGTATTTTTTCGTACTCATGTTCATTTTGGCAAACTTAAGTCTAATTTTTATGTCTTTGTGTCAACAGTGGGGTCCTTTCTAGTCTTCTGCCATAGCATTTAATTTCATTCAAATGTAGACGGATAGTTGTCTCTGACATTGATATATCCTGAGCCTGCAGGGCAGCTTGAAATTCTTTGGAACTTGATTGGGGCTTCTTGTCCACCATCAGGACTATCCTGCACTGAAACCTTTCATCAATTTTTCTCTGCTGTTGACACCGAGGGAGATTAGCTAAACTTCCATGAGCTGTCAACTTCTTGAATATGTTGCACACTGTATACCAAGGAGCATTAGATCCCTGGAGATGGACTTGTAACCTTGAGATTGTTGATATTTTTAAACAATTTTGGTTCTCACGTCCTCAGACAGTTTTCTTTTCCTCTTTCTATTCTTTATGCTTAGTGTGGCACACACATACACACAATGCAAAGATTGAGTCAACTTCTCCCCTTTTTATCTGGTTTTAGGCATAATTTTCTTATTACCCACACCTGTTATTTGCCATAGGTGAGTTTGAACGAGCATCATATGCTTGAAACAAAGTTGTTTACACACAATTTTGGAAAGAGAAAACAATTTTGTCTGGCCCATATTGGGGGTTTCGTGTGAAATACTGTGCAATTTGCCTTTTTCTCTCTGCTTTTTGTGTTTTTGCAATACACACAAAGGAAATAAACATGTTTATCACAAAACTTGTGTAATTCAAATAATTGTCTGGGAGAAATACTTTATCTTCTTGAAAATTTCAAATGTGCCAACAATTTCAGCCATGACTGTAGTATTGAAATCACCCTCTTTTCCCCTAAAAATAAAGAAATACATATGCTTCTCGCAAAATTATGATATCATCAAAAAGTTAATTTATTTCAGTTCTTCAATACAAAAAGTGAAACTCATATAATATAGAGTCATTACTAACAGAGTGATCTATTCCAATGGTTTATTTATGTTAATGTTGATGATTATGGCTTTCAGCCAATGAAAACCTAAAAGTCATTATCTCAGTAAATTAGAATACTTTATAACACCAGCTTGAAAAATAATTTTAAAATGCGAAATGTTGGCCTACTGAAATGTATGTTTAATAAATTCACTCAATACTTGGTCAGGGCTCCTTTTGCATCAAGTGCTGCATCAATGTAGCAGTGGAGGCGATCAGCCTGTGGCACTGCTGAGGTGTTATGAAAGCCCACGTTGCTTTGATAGCAGCCTTCAGCTCTTCTGCATTGTTGGGTCTGGGGTCTCATCTTCCTCTTGATTCTCTATGGGGTTAAGGTCAGGCGAGTTTGTTGGCCAATCAAGCCCAGTGATTCCGTTGTTTTTAAACCAGGTATTGGTACTTTTAGCAGTGTGGACAGGTGCCAAGTCCTGTTATAAAGTATTCTAATTAACTGAGATAATGACCTTTGGGTTTTCATTGGCTGTAAGCCATAATCATCAGCATTAACAGAGATAAACACTTGAAATAGATCACTCTGTTTGTAATGACTATAATATACGAGTTTCACTTTTTGTATTGAAGAACTGAAATAAATTAACTGTTTGATGATATTGTAAAAAGTACAATAAAAAGATACCAAAATATTATGTTTACCAATGTTTTTTAAATTATTATTTTTTTAAATTTCAACACTGATATAATAAAAAACTTGCATCTTCCTAATCAAACTGACATTGAGAATCATGTTGCCAGATGACTTCTACCACACAATGTATGGCGTGAAAACAAAACCCAAAAACACAATAGCAAGATTACGTTTTGTTTTTACAATTTACCGCTGTTGTAATTTTTTATATGGTAAAATTAATGTTGGCATTCAAAATTACAACTTGAACCAAAAAAGCAAGTGCACATATGATTATGTTTTTGTAAAAATAAAATGTTATGGCTCTTGGAACAAAGGGATGAACAAGAATAAAAAACAAAAGTGTAAAAATGAAAAAAACTGATGGATGTTTAAGGGGGTTAATACATTGGTGTGTTTTATCTGTTTAGAATCTGCTGATAATTTCAAGTGGGGTGGGGTTGCAAGTGGGGTGATAGTTGGGGGGGTTGATGTTACCTTTGTATTGTCAAGTGACATCAAGCCCCAAGGTCACTAATGGAGAGGCGTCAATAAGATGCCCCATAACTAACCCCATAGTCACATTGTATGAAAACACAGACACCCAGAATAAAGTCCTTTCATTGAAAAAATTACACAGACTCCTTTAATTAATCTTAATTAAACCATACTTACAACCTAGCCCATTCCATAGATGCTATTGTCATCTGCAAAAGACTTAAAAATAAAAAAACAACAATATTCCTCACCTTTCCGCAGAGATGCTGCTAATCCATCTGTCCTACGACAGGTCTAGCTCTGCTACATCAAGATGGCAGGCTGCCTGGTTGCATAATGCGACCATACAGCCTGCCATCCAGCAGAGACACTGAGCACCGTGTGTTCACAGCCTTCACATATATGACATCACCATGAGAGTGGTGGGAAATTTGAGCATTGTAGTGAGTATAACGATTTTTCTTTTTAACCTTTTCATGGCCCCGTTTTGGCTAATGCGTATTTTGGTAAAATTTTAGTAGAATTCAATTCCTCTCAATTATTTTTGCGCGTTTTTACTCTCAGCGCTATGCATGTTAAAAGTTTGATTGCCTTAATGCAGAGACCAATGGGATGCCTGGCTTCAAATATGAACCCCTTCATATAGTTGTGTTTCCTCATATTGCCTGTAACGACTTTGTCCTCCACTCATACAATGCGTTATATGACTAAAATAACATATTTCTTATTTAATTACAATTAGGATGACTCATACGTATTAGAACATTACATGAATGGAACATCCCAACAACTCCTAAGTATTTCAGTAAAATACAACCCATAATATATCTAAGGTAATAAAAACAGAACCAAAGTATTGTAAAAGTAGCCTGTCATTGATCTCAGACATAAAATCATGTCTCAGAAGAAAATTAACTTTAGCAAAAACAAATAAAGGTAGCAGGAATTTATTATCCCCAACTTCACAGTCTTTAGCTCAAAAACTATTTTAATTAAGACCAATGACAGCAATGCTGCTAAAACTGTATTATAAATGTCAGAATATGCCAGAAAATATTTCATGACTTCAACCCTCAATATTCAGATAAAGAAAAAGAAGATAGTATAAAATTAATACTTTCAATTGGGCTAATTTAATTATGATTTAGGAAACAAAACATTTTCTAATGATTATTTGACCAAGAAATCTCAAATCAAGAATGTAACAATATACACTGATTGCAGCTGATGCACATTTATTACATCAGCGCCACAGGACAATGGATGCAGAGTAAAATATCTCAAGAAGCCATCTTCACTTGCCTTTCCAGTGATTTATTCAGCCATAATCAGTATATGATTATTCTTATGGTAGTAAGATGCTGGTAGACATGTTGGAATTGAGCAGATAAAACATTGTAACAGTTTTAAACAGGTCAGAAAATCTATTAAGAATGTTAGGATCTCAATGATTTGCAGAAACCAAATAAGAAAAAGAATTTGCCAGTTTTTGGCATAAACCAAGTCACAAATTGTCCAAAAACTCGCAAAAAAGTCACAAATTGTGCATGATGTCCAATTTTTGCCCCATGCTCACAAAAGTTGAGAAAGTAGCTACATCATGTATCAGGACATGTTGTGGCCAACATTAAGTTACGCAAATCTACACCTGCACATAGGATTTCCTAGCTGATTCATTAGGACTGACGTTATGCAAGTCAATTAAGAGGCTCAGTGGCGTATGATGCACTAATACATTAAGACGCGCACGATTGCTCATGTCCAACCCATGCTACCTCCCTCTTTGCGTAGCTGCCCGAGACTAGCATGTGAATGCCAAATGTTGCAATCTTTTTGAGCAACTATCGAGTTGCACAACAATATTGGGACTAATTAAGTTGCTTCGCTCCATAATTCTGACACTAGATTTTATAAAGGTGCATGTAAAACCAACTTAAAGACAAAGATCTTGGAAACTTCACGCATATAGTCGTCCTATAGCTCCACAAAACTTTCAAGTTGTAAAAAAGCGCCCATAGTAGTCTACTGTAAGTGGCTCGAATGTACCTCTATACATATATATTATTTGAAAAAGACATGAAAAGCTTTTTCTAAGAGATTGCACATGGATCTGTAAAAAATATGGTATCAGCTGCTATATTACTTCAGGGGCAGTATATTCTTAAGAGGTCAGGGTCACATGAGCGTATACACGTATACATCGGACGAGTGCTATCCAATTTTTTATGGCATAGCACTTGGCTCAATGTTATTCATCGTGACAGTGCTGATGACCAATTTTTTTTCACTGACAGAATTTGTCTGTGAAAACACATTGCAACATGCTGCAATTTCATACTGAAATCGGAAGACACTCCTCCATTCAAGTCTTTGGGTTCATGGAAAACATTGAACTGCACTCGGATGACATTTGAGTGCAGTCCAATTTCCGAGAACTCATTGAATGGAGAAGATGGAGAAATTGTGCTTTCCATCTTCTCCTCACAGTGCTCTCCGATTCTCCTTATTTGAGAGAATCGGGTCACACTACGCTAACACTCTGCTCAAAGTGTGATCAGAGTTTGATCTGAGTATCACTGGCATAATCCACCTGATTCTCTAGGATGAAAGAATCTACGGTCGTGTGATCCTGGCCTAATATGGTGTTGGGGTGAGGCAGTGCCTCTGCATGGGGACCCTGTAGGCTTCTTAAGAGGCTACGAGCTCTGTGCACATGGCCCTGCTGTGTGTTTGACTCCTACCCAATGACCTGATATAGGTAATACCACTAATACAACAAGTGAGTTGATTGCCTTGAATTAAATTGCAACTATTTAATAGCCATGTAAATGACTTACTGTGGTAGAACATTAAGAAATCATATCTTGTACTGCATAAATACCTCTGAATTGAATCCATATTTGGACTATTAAAACGGGAGTACAATTTCTTTTTAATCAGCAATTTCAAAATGAGCTCCATGGTTCGTTAGCTGATGCCGGACAGGCTCCCACGCATGAACATTATGAAATAAAAAAGATGTTAACTATGTTTTCTTTGCATTAACAGCGCATTAAAAGTTAATGGCGTCTGCAAAAAAACAAGGAACCATCAAGCGTCTTCAAAGATATGACATGACGGAAGCAATATATTTCAGGCAAAAATATTAACTCTTTTTCCAGTTTATTACTACACCAGTCACTTTATTAGCTTTTTTATCTATTTATTTTTTGGATACATTTCAGATCCTTGTGAAATATCTGAACTGATTTTCTCATAAAATGGATTATTATGTTTGTGAAGTGTACATAAGAAAATTTCTGCTATCATTCAGGCTTGCTTTCAATAATGAACCGAAGCTATGCCAATAGGGGGTTAACATTTTGAAATGTTTTAAGATGCATTATAATTGGTAGATATTCTTGATCAATCGGCCCCCAGTCCTGCTACAAGGTCCATGACGCTTGGAGCACGTCATTCAGTCTGAAGGGTATGCCACACTAAACAACATCGCTAACGGGATCGCTAAAAAACGTCACTATTTAGCGATCCCGTTAGCGATGTTGCTGTGTGCGGCATCTGCCAGCGACGAGCTTCCTGCTGTGATTTCGCTCGTCGCTGGAATCGTTCCGGACCCTATTTCATCGTCGGCGCTCCCGCTGGGTAAGTATATATCGCTAGTGTGGCACCTTTTCTTAGCGATTTAGCGGTACTTTTGTACCGCTAAAGTCGTTAAGGAGATCGCTAACCGCGATAGCGTCCTTAACGACATCGCTAAATGTGGCCCACACTAGCGATATTAAAACGATCCCGCTAGCGATCTCATTAGTATGCGACGCTAACGAGATCGTTAGCGGGATCGTGTAGTGTGGCAGTACCTTGATGCGAGGTGCATATAATGGTATCATGTGAATCTGAGACACTGATCAAGATAAAAGATTATCAAATTCTCAAATACGCAGATCGCTGATTTGCGGCAAATCTTCAACTTGACAAATTAGTTCTACTATATGCAATTTTTATTACATTGCCCATGGGCACAATAGTCCACTTCCCCCTTTTATTCTGCATTCCATTTTTAAAGAGAAAATGAGAGAAATAGGCTCAAACTGACCCAGTTGATTACCAAAGGATCTTCTGGTAAGACCAGGTGACACATAATGGTCCCCAAAACAGATCAGAAAACATCACCATTGGAAATAATCTTATTTTTTGGTATAAGTGATGGGTTAGAACACATGATTCACAAATAACCTATTTAACCATACTAATAATATGTTTTACATGTAACACAAGTGGAGTGCACAAGTTCTAAATTGAGGGGGTGGTAGTCAATAATTGGGCACGGATGAAAGCAGAGAGGATGAAATATCAACTGTGTTGCTGAAATTTATATTGCTTTCTGTTACAAACTTACCTATCCCCGCACCTACATCGGCTGCCTCCTCTATTGGGTGTCACTGTTTCGGGTCTCTGGAGAAGGAGTGATCTGCCCTCATGCTGGTTGTGCAACTATTGCATGAGTGTTCAGTTGAACAAAATCAGATTTGTTGGCCCATGGTGGCACACAACACCTGTATTTTAATAATTATTCTCCACCTTTCTCTTCCCAGTTATTGCATTGTATGTACAGTATCTCTGCTCCTGGAGCCTTATTCTTAGATTGCATTATTGTATTCTTACCATTGTTCCTCTTTCCTCAGTTGTTTTACCCCTTGGATGTATTTCCGGTCTTCACCTTGGACTATTAGTTTATTTTTTGCTTCTGCAATTGACCCCAACTAATTCTTGACTACATCCCTGGTATACAGTTCTGGTTGTGACACCACTTTAGCAACTCCTTCATGCCTGCATGCCATGGACTTCTGCAACGAAGGCCTGATCCACGTACAGGGCTGAAAAGGATATTACACGGTGCCCCAAGTACCTGTTGAGTTGAGAGGTGTGCAGTACTGAGTCTTTCTATGGAAGCTTATTTGACTTACCGCAAACAATGGATATGTAAATTGCCTCTTCAAAAAAAGAGGACTTGTACTCTATAGCGCCACCTATTGGAAGTAGCGATCCTACAAGTCACAATCAACCCTTTAACGAGTCTTGTAATATGACTTAGGATAAAAGCCAAATCAGTATCACCATTTGCAGACACGGTGTTTCGGACTATTGGTCCTCGTCAGTGCAAAGTAGGAGAGATCTGATTTGGCTAGATGAGAGGCTCTGGACTGGGGTCTAAGGAGTAAGGTCTCTCCTTGTGGAGAGTGACATACCAGGAATAACTTAAAGCTTGTAGGCCCAATGCAAAATCTCTGGGTCCCAATTATCATGCAGCTTTAGTACTACTGGTCTTCTTATATGGGAACTTGAAAATCAATTTTATCTTTTTTTTTCCCAAGAGGCAGTGAGATGTGCACAATGTGTTATTGGAGCTGCAGTAAACCACTGGCACACCAGGACAGTTGTCACATCTGGAGCAAATGTGGATTTGCTTATACAGTATATCAGATAAAATATACAGATTGTACACAAAGAAAAGACAATTTTTTTTAGTTTTGAGACACAATTTGCAGAAGAAAAACGGACATGTGAATAGCACCACACACTATAATGGGAATGCGTTCTATCCGTGAAAAGCGCGAATAGAACACATATGTGAAAAATGGACATTTTATCATATAAAAATGGCAAGAAAAATGCTCATTGATGGTCAGAAAGCGGATTCATTTTAGAAAGCGAAAGTCTTTACAAAATGACTGAAAATACTTAAGTTCATCTACTTTGTTTTCATTCATCAATCAACTAATTGCACAAGGGACTGATCCTTTAACCTATTCAACTTGTCACTGTCATTAAATGACTTTGTTGGTGTACAAAACTAACTTTTTTACAGATTAAACATGCCACTTCCATTAGGTTAAACTGATATTAAGTAATCCAGACAAGAATTCAGCACAGCTTTGTTTCATGGATATGTCAAAAACTCAGTTTCTAATAAAATGCAGCAATGAGGTGTTTAAGGCTGGGTTTAAGCAAGTACATTTGTGTGAAAAAGTGTTTGCCCACTTTCCAATTCTTTTGCATGTTTGTCACACTAAGGCTATGTGCACACGTTGCACAAATGCTCTGAAATTTTGCAGTGCATTTGCGCAACTGCCCACCGCGGGTAAAACATACGTAATTTGGTATGCATTTTCCCCCAAAACACAAGCATTTTGCAAGCGTTTTTAGCTTGCAGAATGCTCGAGCTTTTCCAAGCAATTTGAAGCATCGCTTGGAAAAGGTTGGTCACACTTGTCAAGCATAGTGCTGACAAGCGTGACCAACTGTTTATTAATAAGTAATGTAAAAAATAATTAAAAAAATAAAAAATATTGATATACTCACCCTCTGTTGGCCCCCAGAGTCTTCCCATTCCTCAGCGATGTTGCCGCCAAGTTCCATTCCCAGGGATGCATTGCAAGAATGACCTTTGCGACGTCACGGTCACTCAACCGCTATGTCATCTGAGGTCATTCTTGCAATGCATCCCTGAGAACGGAACTTGGCGGCAACTTCGCTGAGGAACGGGAAGACTCTGGGGGCCGACAGAGGGTGAGTATATCAATATTTTTTATTTTAATTCTATTTTTGAGAGGAATATTGTACTCAGGGCCTACAGGAGATTCTCCTCTCCTCCAGACCCTGGGTACCAAGCGCACATGAAGCGCTCACTTCACACATGGTGGGCATAGCCACATGCATAAAGTGAGCGTTTCAATGCAATCTTATCGCGGCATAATCGCCGCCTTTACGCAAAAAGAATGGACATACTGCTTATTTTTACGCGAAGCGATTACGCTCTGCAAAAATACGCAGCATGTGCACAGCAATGCGTAATTCCATAGGATTGCATGAGATGCGTTTTGTAACCTTTTTTAAGCGATTACACCGCAACGTGTGCACATAGCCTTAAATGTCTCAGATCACAAACTTAAATATTAGACAAAGATAACACAAGTAAGCACAAAACGTAGTTTTTAAGTGATGGTCTTTATTATTAAAAGAAAAAGAAATGCAAACGTACAGGACCCTATGTGAAAAAGTGATTCCCCCTAAACCTAATAACTGGTTAAGTCTTTATTTTGTTTTTCCCATTCAGAGGTGTCTTTTGGACCATTGTCCTGCTGCATAATCCTTCAGCTTGAGGTCATGAACAGATGTCAGACATTTTCCTTCAGGATTTTTTGGTAGGCAGCAGAATTCATGATTCCATTTACCACAGCAAGTCTTCCAGGTCCTGAAGCAGCAAAACAGCCCCAGACCATCTCACTACTACCACAATATTTTACTGTTGGTATGATGTTCCTTTTCTGAAATGCTGTGTTATTTCTATGCCACATGTAATGGGACATACACCTTCCAAAAAGTTCAACTTTTGTCCACAGAGTATTCTCCCAAAAGTCTTGGGGATCATCAAGATGTTTTCTGGCAAAACTGAGACAAGACTTTATGTTCTCATTGCTCAGCAGTGGTTTTCGTCTTGGAACTTGACCATGCAGGCCATTTTTGCCCAGTCTCTTTCTTATGGTGGAGTCATGAACATAGACCATAACTGAGTCAAGTGAGGCCTGCAGTTCTTTTGATGTTGTAGTGAACTCTTTTGTGACCTCTTGGATGAGTCATCACTGCACTCTTGCGACAATTTTTGTCTGCCTGCCGCTCATGGGAAGGTTCACCACTGTTCCATGTTTTCACCATTTGTGGATGATGGCTCTCACTGTGGTTTGCTGGAGTCTTAAAGCTTGAGAAATGGCTTTATAATCTTTTCCAGAATGATAGACAGGGCAGGCTCCAGGTTTTTATGGGCCCCGGGCGAAAGAGTCTCAGTGGGCCCCTTTAACACAGACTACGATTGATGATGCACAGACACTGCAAAGAAATATGGGTATAGTACAATGTCAAACACTTCACTTCTTCCA
>VIAB01052949.1:0-11675 GCA_009801035.1 Oophaga pumilio | reverse complement strand
CCCATTTCCTTTAGGTGGTTTCTTACAGTTCGGTCACAGACGTTAACCCCAGTTTCCATCCATTCGTTCCTCATTTGTTTTGTTGTGTATTTCCTGTTTTGGAGACATATTGCTTTAAGTTTCCGGTCTGGACACTTTGATGTCTTCCTTGGTCTACCAGTATGTTTGCCTTTTACAACCTTCCCATGTTGTTTGTATTTAGTCCAGATTTTAGACACAGCTGACTGTGAGCAAACAACATCTTGTATGATAATTTACCCTCTTTTAAGAGTTTGATAATCCTCTCCTTTGTTTCAATTGACATCTCTCATGTTGGAGTCATGATTCATGTCAGTCCACTTGGTGCAACAGCTCTCCAAGGTGTGATCATTCCATTTTAGATGCAGACTAACGAGCAGATCTAATTTGATGCAGGTGTTAGTTTTGGGAATGAAAATTTACAGGGTGATTCCATAATTTTTTCCCTCAGTATTGAGTGATTCCATAATTTTTGCCCTATGCTTGGTTAAAAAAAATAGCCGTTACTGACTACCACATTATTTGTTCTTGATTTCTTTTAGTGTTTCTTAAAGCCAGAAAGTTGCCATTTGAAATGACTTCAGTTTTGTGCCATGTCTGTGATTTGTTTTTTTTTCAACAAAATAAAACAACTGAATGAACATCCTCCAAGGCCGGTGATTCCATAATTTTTGCCAGGGGTTGTAGTATCTGTCCTCATAAAGAAAGAAATTTTCATATAAAACTAGTCTGAGGAGATCCAGACAAAGTTGAATTAGATTGTTGGACATATTACAGGTCTCGAAAAGTGATCTAGTAGCCACAATACCTTTTTGTGGGAGATGGAAGTGTATAAGCTATTAACGTCTAACGTCACCAGGAGGCTGTCAGGTGGTATGGATTTGTACTGTTTAATGAGATTGAGAAACTGTCCGGTATCAAACAAGAATGCCCTAGTGGTCTTGACCAGTGGAGTCAGTATTTTTTCTAGCAAAACGGATAATGGTGAAAGTATAGAGTCGGTTGATGCCACAATGGGTCTGCCTGGGGGTTTGTCGAGCGATTTATGAAATTTGGCTGTATTCTGATCAATTGTGTGGGTATCTAAGTAGGTTCTAATTAGATTCTGGATTTTTTGTTGATTTCAAATGTCGGGTCCCTTGGTATGATTTTATAGGTGTTACGATCGGAAATCTCCTCAGAATACATGGTCCGGTCCATAATGACCGTCGCACCGCCTTTATCGGCTAGTTTGATCATAATGGCACTATTATTTTGTAGAGATGTTAATGTCTGCTTTTCTGTCCTAGTGGGGTTGTTGTGAGTAGGATAGAAACCCAAGCGTTGTTGATGTGACAATTCCTTAATTTCACGGTCAACAAAAGAAATTAAAGTTTCAGTAGCTTAGAAGGTTTGAGGTGGAATGAAATTGTTGGGGTTACGTAGTCCCAGAGAGGCAAGAGAGATCTCTGCAACAGAGACGTCCCCCTTGGGAGACACTCTGCTCTCAGAGATTTCAGTTTCTTGATTCTTGCTATTAGGACTTTGATAATCAGCTTCACCAGCACCCCAACTTTTGACCAAAGTGCACATCAAACTTTTTCCTCTTGCTCAGAGTTTAGACGGTGGTCCACCAATGTGACCTTGGACGACTCTGCGCTAAGGTGTCAGTCAGTTCAGGAGGGGACTGTTGAATCATCTTAAGGATGCTCTGGCTCTCCATCCGCCACCCAGCTCCTTGGAGGAGGCTATGACTCAGGAGATTCGTATGGATCGGAGGTTGCGGGAGAGAGGTGTAATGCCGCTGAAGGTCCCTTTACATCCAGCTAACTCTGATGTGGTATCATATACAGAACCTATGGAGGTTGGGACCACCAACCTCAAGGAGAAGGAGAGGAGGTGACGAAGGGAAGGAGGATTATGTTTTTATTGTGGTAATCCTGGACATTGGAAAAAGGACTGCTCCTCTTGCCCACCGACTAACAAGCTGCCGAGTCTGGGTGATTGTTGTGGAGGTCACCAAGACTCTCAGGTACCTTTTTCCTCATTCCATAAAATGTTGTTGAAGGTGGAACTTTTTTGTGGGGATTGTTACTCACCCACCTCAGGATTCGTTGACTGTGGGTCGTCCATGAACTTCATTGACTTTCGCTTGGTGTCCAAGTGTAAGATAGGGACAGTTAGGCTTGAAACACCAATTCATATCATTGCCATTGATAAACACATTGCTGGTTAAGAATATTGTTAAACGTTTCTCGGAGGAGTTTCTCCTCAAGGTGGGTTCCTTGCATCAGGAACGCATTTCATGTTATGTTCTGGATAATCTTCCAGCGGGACTGGTGTTGGGATTCCCCTGGTTACAGTTGCTCAATCCTATTATTGGATGGGAATCTCGGAATGTTGTAAAATGAGGTCCTAATTGTTCTACCAGTTGTCTGTCTGCTGTGCTGGTGTCGTCCGTTAATCTGGAGGGTATTCTTGAGTACCTGAAAGATTCTAAGGACGTTTTTTCCGAAAAAGAGGCTGAGGTCTTGCCACCACATCACCCCTATGATTGCACTATTAATCTTATTCCTGGTGCTAAATTACCCAAGGCCCATTTGTACAATCTTTCCGGCCCGGAACGTACCACTATGATGAGTACGTCTCAGAAAGTTTACGTAAAGGTCACATTCGTTCCTCTGTCTCCCCTGTGGCCGCTGGATTCTTTTTTGCAAAAAAAAAAGATGGTAGTCTATGCCCTTGCCTCAGATTCCGGGAACTAAATAAAATTACGGTGAGGAATACTTACCCTCTCCTGCTTATCACTGATCTTTACAACCAATTATCTGGAGCTAAGTGGTTTTCCAAGTTGAACCTCAGGGGAGCATATGATCTTATCTGTATTCGGGAGGGTGAATGAGGGGAAAACTGCGTTCCTAACCTCTGAGGGTTTGTTTGAAAATGTTGTCATGCCCTTTGGTCTCCCATATGTGCCAGCTGTGTTTCAGAATTTCATCAATAATGTATTTTCTGACTTCATTGGACACTTTATGGTGGTATATTTAGATGACAATATGGCATTTTCATCTGACAAAGAAATTCACATGGGTCATCTATGTGCAGTTCTTCAGAGGGTGCGGGAGAACTCTGTGTTTGCTAAACCTGAGAAATGTTGATTTTTTTGTCCAAGAGCTGTCCTTTCTGGGGTTCACCCTGTTTGCCACGGGGTTTCGTATGGACCCTGGAAAGGTACAGGCCATTGTGGATTGGGTGAAACCAGAGACCTTAAAGGTCATCAGCGTTTTTTCGGTTTTGCCAATTACTATCGTAAATTTGTTAAAGGGTTTTCTCAGGTGGTCAAGCCTTTCGCGGATCTCACTCGCAAGGAGGCTAATCTTAAAAACAGGATGGCCCTGGCAGCTGTAGCCTTCTCTACACTGAAAAAATGTTTCATGTCTGCTCCCTCATTGGTCCAGCCTGATCCGTCTGAACCATTCATTGTTGAAGTGGACGCATTGGAGGTGGGAATTGGGGCAGTGCTGTCTCAGGGACTCATCACTTTAACTAACTTAAGATCATGTGCCCTTTTCAACAAGAAGTTTTCTCCTGCTGAGAGAAATTATGATGTCGGGAAAAGGAAGCTATTAGCCGTAAAACTGGCTTTTGAAGAATGGAGGCACTTTTTGGAGGGGGCTGCTCATTGGATCACAGTGATTATAGACCACAAGAACCTGTCTTCCAATGAGTCTGCCAAACGTTTGACTCCTAGACAGGCGAGTTGGTCGCTTTTTTTTCACGTTTTCATTTTTCCATTACCTTTTGGCCAGGTTCCAAGAATGTCAAGGCTGATTTGTTTTCTCGCAGTTTGGATCCAATATCACCTCCTGAACCTCCTTCCTCCATTCTTCAGCATGGGATGGTTGTTGCTGGAGTGTCCTCTGAATTGGAGCGGGGAATTCGTGAAGCTCAGTCTCCCGCTCCTCTGTCATTACCTGATAACAAGCTATTCGTCCCAGTTCAGTATTGGTTGAGGGTGCCCCGGGAATTCCACGACTATGCTCTCAGTGGTTATCCGAGAGTCTCGGCCACCCGGAGAGCTATTTCTAGACTGTTCTGGTGATCCTCCATGTCTTCTGACATCGCCGTGTTTGTGTCTGCTTGTGAAACATGTGCCCGTGAGAAAGTCTCCCATAACCGACCGGCCAGGAAATTGGTGCCATTGCCAATTCCAGATAAACCTTGGACTCATTTGTCCATGGATTTTATCACTGATCTCCCTCCTTCCAATGGCAAAATTGTGGTCTGGGTAGTGGTTGACAGATTTAGTAAACAGGCGCATTTTGTACCCTTGGCAGGACTGGCTAACGCGGAAATACTGTCCAGGTTGTTTATTGAACACGTTCTGCGGTTGCATGGTGTGCCTCTGAATTTGGTGTCTGATAGAGGGGTGCAATTTGTGTCCAAATTCTGGAAGGCATTTTTTAAGGGATTGGGTATTAGTTTGACCTTCACCTCTGCCTACCATCCCGAGACCAACGGTCAGACAGAGAGGACCAATCAGTCACATGAACAGATTTTGCGGTGTCTTACCACGTCTCAATAGGATGATTGGTGTTCCTCGTTGCCCGTGGCTGAATTCACATTTAATAATCAGTTTAATCAGTCCACTGGCAGCTCTCCGTTTTTCTGTAACTACTAGTGATGAGCGAACGTGCTCGGTAACTCGCCCGAGCATCGCTGTACTCACAGTACTCGACAAGCACTGAGCATTTCCGGGAGTTCTGGTGCACACCCTGCATTTTTGGCGCTCTTTAGAGCACCCATCAACATGCAGGGATTGTCTGCCATGCACTGTAATGCTGCAGCCATCTTTGTTGCGGTATTACAGTCATGGCCAAAAGTTTTGAGAATGACACAAATATTAATTTTTACAAAGTCTACTGCTTCACTTTTTCTAATGGCAATTTGCATATACTCCAGAAGGTTATAAAGAGTGATCAGCTTAACAGCAATTACTTGCAAAGTCAATATTTGGCTAGAAAATGAACTTTATCCCCCAAAACACATTTCAACATCATTGCAGCCCTGCCTTAAAAGGACCAGCTAACCTCTTTTCAGTGATTGCTCCATTAACACAGGTGTGGGTGTTGATGATGACATGGCTGGAGATCAATCTGTCATGATTAAGTAAGAATGACACCACTGGACACTTTAAAAGGAGGCTGGTGCTTGGCATCATTGTTTATTTTCTGTTAACCATCGTTATCTCTAAAGAAACACGTGCAGTCATCAGTGCAATGCACAAAAATGGCCTAACAGGGAAGAGTATTGCAGCTAGAAAGATTGCACCTCAGTCAACAATCTATCACATCATCAAGAACTTCAAGGAGAGAGGTTCCATTGTTGCCAAAAAGGCTTCAGGGCGCCCAAGAAAGACCAGCAAGTGCCAGGACCGTCTCTTAAAAGTGTTTCAACTGTGGGATCGGGCTACCAGCAGTGCAGAGCTTGCTCAGGAATGGCAGCAGGCAGGTGTGAGTGCATCTGCACGCACTGTGAGGCGGAGACTCTTGGAGCAAGGCCTGGTCTCAAGGAGGGCAGCAAAGAAGCCACTTCTCTCCAGAAAAAACATCATGGACAGACTGATATTCTGCAAAAGGTAAAGGCAGTGGACTGCTGAGGACTGGGGTAAAGTTATTTTCTCTGATGAATCCCCTTTTCGATTGTTTGGGACATCAGGAAAACGCCTCATTCGGAGAAGACAAGGTGAGCGCTACCACCAGTCTTGTCTCATGCCAACTGTTAAGCATCCTGAAACCATTCATGTGTGGGGTTGCTTCTCAGCCAAGGGAATCGGCTCTCTCACAGTCTTGCCTAAAAACACAGCCATGAATAAAGAATGGTACCAGAATGTCCTCCAAGAGCAACTTCTCCCAACCCTCCAAGAGCAGTTTGGCGATCAACAATGCCTTTACCAGCATGATGGAGTACCTTGCCACAAAGCAAAGGTGATAACTAAATGGCTCAGGGAACAAAACATAGAGATTTTGGGTCCATGGCCTGGAAACTCCCAAGATCTTAATCCCATTGAGAACTTGTGGTCAATCATCAAGAGACGGGTGGACAAACAAAAACCTAAAAATTCTGACAAAATGAAAGCATTGATTGTGCAAGAATGGACTGCTATCAGTCAGGATTTGGTCCAGAAGTTGATTGAGAGCATGCCAGGGAGAATTGCAGAGGTTCTGAAGAAGAAGGGTCAACACTGCAAATATTGACTTGCTGCATTAACTCATTCTAACTGTCAATATAAGCTTTTGTTACTCATATGTTTGCAATTATTATATTTCTGTCTGTGATAAAAACATCTGTCAAACACACATAAAAACCAGAGGGCAGCAGATCATGTGAAAATATAATATTTGTGTCATTCTCAAAACTTTTGGCCATGACTGTACAGTGATTGGCTGGCCGCACAGCATCAACAGGTGTATAAGAGACCTGGCGCCGCCATGCTCGTCACAGTCTGCTCCGGAATTAGCGAGCGTAGGGGAGCTGCTGCCGAGATAGGGCCAGATTTGGGGGTTTATAAGGTAGTGTGAGTATACCATCAAAGAATACACAAATCCAGCTAAATCAACAGTCCTAATTACGGGGTATATAGATTGCAGTACTAAGTAGGCAGAGAGTGTATGTGTGTATATACATATCAGTGCAAGGCATGCACGCACTGTATGTGGGGTATATAGATCTCAGTAGCAGACAGGAATTGTTTGTGCATAAGTCATTGCATACAAGAGGGTCCATTCCATTTTTTTTGCATCTTAATCCTGATTATTTTTGCCCAAAGAAATCCAGAACCCCTTTTTTTTCTCCACTTGCTTGTTGACAATGCAGACTACAACCAGATGCTTTTCATAGTACAGTGTGAAAATCCAGCAATTTTAAACGTGTTTGCCCATCCCAGGAATGATATCTGAGTGCACAGAAAAATATGGCATTTTTGTGGTACTGTAGAATTTTTTTGGAGTGTCTTATACAATTTTTTGACACCATTTTGCTGTCTAAAAATATTTAGCTGCCCAAAAAACATTTAGCTACAGGGCAGATATTTACACTGGGTTTTGTCCACCACACAGATCACATAACATTGCGCTCAAAATTTTGCCATTTCATGCCTCCATAGAATTTTTTTTGTTGTGTCATAGCCTACTTTTTGACACAATTTTGCTGGCCAGAAAAAAAAGGGCAGATATTTGAAAGTGGGCTATCTCCATCAGACGCCTGATCTATCTGTGGGCTGCAAATTGTTGCATTTCAGGACTACATTCACCTTTTTTTGCTGAGTCTTACACTAATTCTATAGACTATTTTGGTGTAAAAAATTAAAAATCCAGGCCACATATTGAATTGTGGTATCGCCGTCAGACGCCTGATCTATCTGCGGGCTACAAATTGTTGCATTTCAGGACTACATTCACCTTTTTTTGCTGAGTCTTACACTAGTTCTATAGACTATTTTGGTGTAAAAAATAAAAAAATCCAGGTCACATATTGGACAGTGTGGTATCTCCGTCAGATGACTGATCTATCTGCGGGCTACAAATTGTTGCATTTCAGGCCTGTATTCACTTTTTTTTGCTGAGTCTTACACTAGTTCTATAAACTAATTTGCTGTAAAAAATAAAAAAAATCCAGGCCACATATTGAAAAGTGTGGAATCTCCGTCAGACGCCTCATCTATCTGCGGGCTCCAAATTATTGCATTTCAGGCCTACATTCACCTTTTTTTGCTGAGTCTTACACTAGTTCTATAGACTATTTTGGTGTAAAAAATGTAAAAATCCAGGCCACATATTTAACAATCTGGTTTCTCCGTAAGACACCTGATCTATCTTGGGCTACAAATTATTGCATTTCAGGCCTAGACTCACCTTGTTTTGCTGAGTCTTACACTAGTTCTATAGACTATTTTGGTGTAAAAAATGTAAAAATCCAGGCCACATATTGAACAGTTTGGTTTCTCTGTCAGACACGTGATCTATCTGCGGGCTATAAATTGTTGCATTTCAGGCCCACAGTCTCCTTTTTTGCTGAGTGTTACACTAGTTGTATTTATAGACTATTTTGGTGTAAAAAATAAAAAAATCCATTCCACATATTGAACAGTGTGGTATCTCCGTCAGACGCCTGATCTATCTGCGGGCTACAAATTGTTGCATTTCAGGCCTATATTCTCCTATTTTTGCTGAGTCTAACACTAGTTGTATGTATAAAACACATGGTGTAAAAAATAAAAAAATCCAGGCCACATATTGAAAAGTGTGGTATCTCCGTCAGACGACTGATCTATCTGCTGGCTACAAATTGTTGCATTTCAGGCCTACACTCACCTTTTTTGCTGAGTCTTACACTAGTTCTATAGACTATTTTGGTATAAAAAATGTAAAAATCCAGGCCACATATTGAACAGTTTGGTTTCTCTGTCAGACACGTGATCTATCTGCGGGCTATAAATTGTTGCATTTCATGCCCACAGTCTCCTTTTTTGCTGAGTGTTACACTAGTTGTATGTATAGACTATTTTGGTGTAAAAAATAAAAAAATCCTGGCCACATATTGAACATTGGGGTATCTCCATCAGACGCTTGATCTATCTGGGGCTACAAATTGTTGCATTTCAGACCTATATTCACCTTTTTTTGCTGAGTCTTACACTAGTTCTATAGACTATTTTGGTGCAAAAGTTAAAAAATCCAGGCCACATATTGAACAGTGTGGTATCTCCATCAGACACCTGATCTATCTGCTGACTACAAATTGTTGTATTTCAGGCCTACATTCACCTTTTTTGCTGAGTCTTAAACTAGTTGTACAGACTATTTTGGTGTAAAAAATAAAAAAATCCAGGCCACATATTGAACATTGGGGTATCTCTGTCAGATGCCTGATCTATCTGCGGGCTACAAATTGTTGCATTTCAGGCCTACATTCATCTTTTTTTGCTGAGTGTTACACTAGTTGTATAGACTATTTTGGTGTAAAAAATAAAAAAATCCAGGCCACATATTGAACATTGGGGTATCTCCATCAGATGCCTGATCTATCTGCGGGCTACAAATTGTTGCATTTCAGAACTACACTCACCTTTTTTTGCTCAGTGTTACACTAGTTGTATAGACTATTTTTGTGTAAAGAATAAAAAAATCCAGGCCACATATTGACCAGTGTGGTATCTCCGTCAGATGCTTGATTTATCTGCGGGCTACAAATTGTTGCATTTCAGGCCTTCATTCCATAGTTTTTGCTGTGTCTTACCCTAGTTATTGACACCAGTTTGCTAAAAAAAAAGTACAGTCCAGGAATTTTAAAGTGCGTTTTTCCCGCACACCGATCACATCTAAGTTTGCTCTCAATTCAGCCTTTTGTAGTGAAAGTGGAAAATATTGTACTCCATTTAAAATGAGAAAGGCACGTGGCAAGGGACAGGAATGTGGACGGCAAGCTGAAGTTGTGCCACAACAAACACCCACATCTTCTCACAAGCGCTTCCTGTTCGATTTCATAGGGGACGGCAGAATAGCACTCTTGAAACCAGAGCAGTGTCAAAAGGTAGTTGGTTGGATACCTTGTCTTCCACACGGTCAAGTCTGAGTAGCCATGAGTCTGGACCGCATAGTCCTCACCCTGACCGTCCTTCCTCATGCCATGCCCAGTGCCCGCACACGGATCACATCTAATTTTGCTCCAAATTGTAAATTTTTTATTGAAGGTTGAAAATATTGTACTACATTTAAAATTGGAAAGGCGCGTGGCAAGGGACGGGGAACTGGACGTGATGGTGATGGTGCATGCAGAGGCAGAGGGCAAGCTGCAATTGTGCCACAACAAACACCCACATCTAATCGCAACAGATTCCTGTCAGAACTCATAGGAGATGGCAGAAGACCACTCTTGACACCAGAGCGCGTGAAAAGGTAGTTGTTTGAATGGCGGATAATACTTAAAGTCAGTTTGGCACCACCACCAGCACCCTGTCTTCCACACAGTCAAGACTGAGCAGCCGTGGGTCTGAACCGCATATTCCTCACCCTAATCCTCCTACCTCCCATGCCGAGTGCCCGCAGACAACTTATCCCAAACTTGGACACTCCGAAGAGCTGTTCACTTTTCCATTTATAGATTTGTGCCTCTTGCCCGGTCCACTGGAAGCGGGGCAAAATGAAATTGCATGTAGCGATGCCCAAATATTGGAGCAGCCACGTTCACACGAAGGCGACAGTGGGAACGTGTCACAAGAGGTGGACGATGATGAGAAACAATTGCCAGAAAGTCAGGAGGAGGACCAGGGTGCGGAACTGGAAGAGGAGGTGGTGGATGATATAGTAACTGACCCAACCTGGCAGGAGGACATGCAGAGCAAGGACAGCCGCACACTGGGGGGAGGTGTAGCACCACAAAAGACAGGAAGAAGCAATGTGGTGGCCGCAGACAGTAGGCGGGCAACCGTTTCTCGTAACACCAACATGACGGAAGTTGGCAATACAACTGTTAGGTCTTCCCGAGTCTGGTTGATTTTTAAAGACTCTGATGATAACCCCAAACAGGCCATTTGCAACACCTATCATGCCAGCATCAGCAGGGGTAGCAAAACTACCAGCCTGAACACCACCAGCATGATCAGGCACGTGGCAACAAAGCACGTGACTTTGTGGGCAGAATCCCAGGGTCCAAGAACACTGTCTGTGGATGTCACCAATTCTTTTTCCGTTGTTGTGCGTGGAAGTCAATCCCCTGTCCACAGAGTATGCAAAGATGCCTCCTGCCCTGCACCTGCCATCGCCCACAGTCAAATAGAACCATAATCAAGCACGTCTAGGTCCTTGTCCCAGCGCAGCCTTCAGGTGTCCATACCCCAGTGATTGGAACTTAAGCGGAAATACGCAGCCAATGCCCCACAGGCTACAGAACTAAATTCTCACAATGCTCGTCTGCTTGCGCTAGAAATGTTGCCTTTTAGGCTCGTGGAGACGGAAGCTTTCCGCAACCTGATGGTGGCTGCTCTTCCGAGGTACTCGGTCCCCAGCCGCCACTATTTCTCCCGCTGTGCCATCCCGGCATTACACAAGCACATGTCCCACAACATTACCCGTGCCCTCAACAATGCAGTTACTTGGAAAGTCCACCTAACCATGGACACGTGGACAAGTGCTTGTGGCCAGGGATGGTACATCTCGCAGACGGCACACTGGGTTAACATAGTGGAAGCCGGGAGCCAGTCTGACCTTGGGATGGAACACGTCCTCCCAACACCAAGGATTGCGGGCCCTATGTCAATTAGGGTTGCCCCCATGCTGTACAGCTCCTGCAACTCCTCCTCCTCATCCTCCTCTTCAGCCTCCATCTCCAAAATGAGCACATCAGTCACAAGCTGAAAGCACTGCAACACTGCCAAAGCTAAGCGGCAACAGACTGTGCTGAAGCTAATTTGCTTAGGTGACAAACCACACAAGGCTGAAGAGTTGTTGACAACTCTGAAAGAGCAGGCAGATGTGTGGCTGACACAGCTGAATCTCCAGCCAGGCCTGGTTGTGTGTGACAATGGCTGGAACCCAGTGGCGGCTCTGAGGCGAGGCAAACTGACACGTACCATGTCTGGCCTGTTATGTTTCGGTAACTGAGGAGAAATAGCAAAAAAT
>VIAB01052944.1:0-12562 GCA_009801035.1 Oophaga pumilio | reverse complement strand
ACAAGCTTAAGTAATAAGAATTGATGTTGTTAGCATTGAAATGGTCACTGTAGGTGCGTTTACTGTATTCCACTCACTGGCGACTGTTATTCCCCATTGACTTGCATTGGGGTCAGGATTTTGTTTTTTGGCCGAACTCAGACTTCTGCCGTGAGCTAGTCGGCCGATCTCGTTCGACTCGACTTTTGGTAAAGTCGGATGGTCCGAAACCCGACTCGACCCTCCCGGAGGCAAAGTTGCTCATGTCTACAGAGAAGAATTGCGACTTTAAGTCTCCTTATCTCGGCATGCTTAGAATGTCAATCTCCACAAGGAGAAACTATACTTCTTGGTCAATTCAATGCATATATCAATAAGTCTGATCACAGATGCTATATTGACCCTCATATATGCAAAAGAAAAAGAAAATATGCCAAAGTTTTAACCACAATAAATACTTCAGGTAAGTCACATCTCCATTACTAATACCAGGGCTTGATGCCAGCTATGATTTTTGAGAAATCACAGCTGACATCAACTTCAAGTCCCATTACCCGGATTGCAAATGCACCAGGGTAAGCAGAAAGAGAAAGGCAAAGTGCTAGAATTATCACATCTCATGTGATGCAATATTTCTGGGGTTTCTGTGGGATGGTATTTTTAGGCTGGCAAGTGAACAATAACAATTGGCCTTCCCAGCCTGATAATACAAGCCTGCAGCTGTCTGCTTTCCCTTGGCTGGTTATCAAGAGTAGGGGGACTGCAAATAATTTTTTTAATTATTTATTTATTAGTTTAAGCAATCAAAACATCCTGTAGTGACATATGAAAAGCATGAAAGGATGCAAGTTTATCATACTTCCACAGGAAGAAGCAAACAAGGTGAAACACACATTGGGGCAGAGGGACACATCATACCTGTCACCTTGTACCAGCTCCATGAAGTCATTTACCCTTACATTTTAAGGTAACACTTTCCTTATACAGACGCATTATTATGAGGAATGTAATGTGTAGTGTGATGGCTTGTGATGGTACTTTGAAATAGAGCAAAATCCCCATCGTATAGGAGGAATATAAAATGTTTATTATCACCCACCTCTTGAGAAAGCAATGGATTTATATCCAGGCAAAATGCGCGTCGGGGTTTGAAATACCCGACTGGTGTGTAGGGAGGTTGACCGGACAGCAGGTACGTGCATGCCATGTCCGGAACTAAAAAGGCTGCATCCTGTGTTTCCGGGGTGAAGCCTGATAGAGGCAGACCTTCCCATGCTGCAGGAGGGAAGTAGAAGAGAGACGGTGCTTCCAGGTCACCCGAGAGAGCCAGGAAAGCGCGAGCAGCATGTCACGCTGTATAGCAGATATATATATGTGAAGTCAGTAATCTATATCAAAAGGGACAACATACTATATAACATATGCATAGATATATGATAACATAGAATTACCTGACAGAATATCCAGTGGGTCAATCCGGAATCCGTTTTACGCTGTCTCCAGCTAGAGGTGGACCGGGGTCTATGCTGACCCTAAACTGGGGTCCTGACTAGTCCCTCAACCTGGAGGTACTGTTAAAGGTACAGAGGTCCAGGCCGCCAGCGTAAACCCTGTCTCCTATCAATCCCTGACAACTGTAATCTAGTCCTTAGAAGGACCCTGATTACCACCAAAGGGAATGAACAGGTAACGGTTAATGAACAGAAAAGACACACAAGAAAGACAAGTAAATACAGTCTTACATACAACACTTACACACAGAAGGAACAACTAAGGTCTCAGAAATAAACTATAAGCAGTAAGAGGAAAAACAACTTAGGAGCTCTTAGCTTAAGTATTCTCAGAACCTATCCAGTCTGCTAAACTACATGAATGCTTTCACCGGCATCTAACAAGCAGACTGGCAGGTATATAAAGGAAACTAATTAGTTCCAAATCAAAAGCAGCCGGGCGAGGCTGAACCTAGTCTTAGCAAAGAGCTAGGTAAAATTAACCCCCTCACCACCAAACACAAAGAAACAGCAATTCAGCTGTGAGAAGTCAGAGTGTGTAATCGCGACGATCTTCGTGGCGATACACCCATGACACAGTAGTGGGGGGACAAAAGGGAGAAACGTGCAAAAAAGGTGAGTCTGGCGCCGGAACAGAGCAGTGCAGAGGGCGGCGCAGAGAGCAGCATGCAGAGCAGGGAGAGGTGCCCTCTGCTTCCCCCATCAGTGAGCACTGACTTGGCGATGGGCAGTATAGAAGGAGCCCCCGTTGCCTGCAGAGCGGAGCAATGCAGAGCCGGGCCAGCAGAGCAGAGCTAAGCCAGGTGCTGAACCCAGTGTGATAGTGAGTACTGCACATGCTCTTCCCAAGAGAGACCGCATACTTAACAGACCCAAGAAGTCAGGTCCACCATTTGTGGACGACCGACTGTCAGCTCCCTGCTACCCTCTATGCTAGGAGGTGACCCCAGTTGAAGGCAGAGACTGCACTGAGTGTGCGAAGCAGAGAGAGACAGACGGCTAGGCCAGAGCATGACTACTAAGGACTTGTGTACACCGCAAAGTCCTGTACCGGCGGTTCCCACACTAGACTCAGTGCCGTGCTAGATACATTTGAACATGGGAAATCTTCCTGCCTCCCAGAGACTTCACTGAGGCATCTCGCGCCGCTGTTGCCTGTGCCATCGTTGGATCCCCGGCTGTTACTGTTCTCACTGAGACATCATGTGCCGCTGTTGTCGGTGCCACCATTGGAACCCCGAGGAGCTGCACCCAAGAAGACTACAGACTGATAAGTTTCACCTCTTTATTGCTGAACTTTCGTTCTTCCTTGACCTACCCTGCCACTCTCCCAGTTCTGCCCCATTTCTTACCATCACCCAACAATCCCTCACTCCCTGCGTGAAGTACATTTCTTGTTTAATAAAAATTTTAACTCTGGATCTGTCTCCTGTCCGTGGCGACATCCTGTGTTCATGCTAGTACCTTACTCTTGGCCTAGTTGGCAGGATGTCGCACAATGGCATGGAGGTGGCAGATCAAGCAGTTGGAGGAGGCCCTAGATCCAGCATTTCCCTGGGAGCCCTGTTAAATAACATCTCGAAGTTCAATAGGAGTACTACTGTGCTGTCCGCATAAGGGGGATGTTGAGGATGCTTCCCATGACCCTGGCTCTGGAATCAGAAGTAGCAATGATGGTTTTGGACGGGGAGGTCAGGGACTTTGTCATGTTGCGACCACCTCAGACGAGAGAAACCCTGGGAAAAGTGTTGTTAATACTTGAGGAGACGCATGGGGACCCTACGGATTTGGGAGATTACGTATGCGTCTGTTCAGGTGTATTCAAAGAGAGGGGGAGACGGTGACACAATTTATGAATGAGCTGCAGGAACTTCATACTGCCATTATTAAGAAAGACGGCGCAGGCGTAGGACCCCCTGACCTAGTGCTGCGAGACCAGTTGGTGACAGGCTTGCTAGATGTGCTGTTAAAGCAGGCTTTGTGGGAGCGCTTGCGGACAAACCCGTTCATGACATTTACTGAAGTGGGGAGCAGGGGGTTGCAGCCTTGACAGGGATGGTCCGGTGTTGCGGAGTACCCACCCCAAACGAGGAAGAGCAAAAGTGGTCCCACGATATACGGCTGGGAATCAGAAAAATTTTGGAAGAAGTTGACAGCCTGAAGGAGGCCCTTGCTGCTGTCTTGGGAAACAGCGTCATACCCCAAGGTAACTCACGGAAACTGGTGAATGAAGTTAGAGAAGAGGTGCGGAGCATGAAAGAAGCTTCAGTAGCGGCTCCAAAGTGTAACCCCCTATCCTGGACTGAAGAGCAAACACAAGTGAGATATGCTTCCCGCCAAGGTCGACGTTCCTGACCAAAGCGCCCACTGCACTTCACCTCTTCACACAGGGTAAGATGTCTTATTCTTTGGGAACACCTAAAATCCTAAAATTGATATTTGTTGAGGTCTGCCATTGCATACTAATGACCTAGTCCTGATGGGAAACACTCAATATTGCATTGCTGTGCAATATTGCATTGCTGTGCAGACCGAGACTACTGACTTAGAATTGATATACAGTATATGCTCTCTAATTGAGTGAGTTAATCCCTGTGTAGAGTTAAATAGATTCTGGTGTATATTGCCTGTTTGTCCTTTTTGACAAAACTTTTTTTGCTACCAACAACTGTTTTTAATTTTTTTCTTTGACATGTATTTAAATAAAGTCTTAAATTTTGAAACTATTTGCTCCCTTTTTTTCCCCCGATTTAAATGTAATTTGGACTGTTTCCACACAGGTGACTATTAAGCATCCTTTGAATTGCATAGTCCCTTTCATGCCTCTGGCTTTTGTGTTTCTGATTCTGATAACCCCATAATATGATATTTACATTTATTTAGAGAATTAATTTCACATAAGTACATAAGTGTACAGTCATGGCCAAAAGTTTTGAGAATGACACAAATATTATATTTTCACATGATCTGCTGCCCTCTGGTTTTTATGTGTGTTTGACAGATGTTTTTATCACAGACAGAAATATAATAATTGCAAACATATGAGTAACAAAAGCTTATATTGACAGTTAGAATGAGTTAATGCAGCAAGTCCATATTTGCAGTGTTGACCCTTCTTCTTCAGGACCTCTGCAATTCTCCCTGGCATGCTCGCAATCAACTTCTGGACCAAATCCTGACTGATAGCAGTCCATTCTTGCACAATCAATGCTTTCATTTTGTCAGAATTTTTAGGTTTTTGTTTGTCCACCCGTCTCTTGATGATTGACCACAAGTTCTCAATGGGATTAAGATCTGGGGAGTTTCCAGGCCATGGACCCAAAATCTCTATGTTTTGTTCCCTGAGCCATTTAGTTATCACCTTTGCTTTATGGCAAGGTGCTCCATCATGCTGGAAAAGGCATTGTTGATCGCCAAACTGCTCTTGGAGGGTTAGGAGAAGTTGCTCTTGGAGGAAATTCTGGTACCATTCTTTATTCATGGCTGTGTTTTTAGGCAAGACTGTGAGTGAGCCGATTCCCTTGGCTGAGAAGCAACCCCACACATGAATGGTTTCAGGATGCTTAACAGTTGACATGAGACAAGACTGGTGGTAGCGCTCACCTTGTCTTCTCCGAATGAGGCGTTTTCCTGATGGCCCAAACAATCGAAAAGGGGATTCATCAGAGAAAATAACTTTACCCCAGTCCTCAGCAGTCCACTGCCTGTACCTTTTGCAGAATATCAGTCTGTCCATGATGTTTTTTTCTGGAGAGAAGTGGCTTCTTTGCTGCCCTCCTTGAGAACAGGCCTTGCTCCAAGAGTCTCCGCCTCACAGTGCGTGCAGATGCACTCACACCTGCCTGCTGCCATTCCTGAGCAAGCTCTGCACTGCTGGTAGCCCGATCCCGCAGCTGAAACACTTTTAAGAGACGGTCCTGGCGCTTGCTGGTCTTTCTTGGGCGTCCTGAAGCCTTTTTGGCAACAATGGAACCTCTCTCCTTGAAGTTCTTGATGATACGATAGATTGTTGACTGAGGTGCAATCTTTCTAGCTGCGATACTCTTCCCTGTTAGGCAATTTTTTGCATTGCAATGATGACTGCACGTGTTTCTTTAGAGATAACCATGGTTAACAGAAGAGAAACAATGATGCCAAGCACCAGCCTCCTTTTAAAGTGTCCAGTGGTGTCATTATTGCTTAATCATGACAGATTGATCTCCAGCCATGTCCTCATCAACACCCACACCTGTGTTAATGGAGCAATCACTGAAAAGAGGTTAGCTGGTCCTTTTAAGGCAGGGCTGCAATGATGTTGAAATGTGTTTTGGGTGATAAAGTTCATTTTCTAGCCAAATATTGACTTTGCAAGTAATTGCTGTTAAGCTGATCACTCTTTATAACATTCTGGAGTATATGCAAATTGCCATTAGAAAAAGTGAAGCAGTAGACTTTGTAAAAATTAATATTTGTGTCATTCTCAAAACTTTTGGCCATGACTGTACACCACTTGGAAAAAGAATAGAAATTATAAGGAAAGGGGAGAATTAAAATATACGGTATATGCCCGGAAATATAAGTCATGGATCTTAATCTGTTTATTCTTATTTTTCTCAGTTATGCACATACAAAATGTTGTCTGCCAGATAAATATCAAAAAAAGGGTCAAAAACCACAAATAGCTATTATTGAAGCTGTTCCTAGAGGTGTCACACAGCATTCCCCATACCCTTAATAGCATTATTATATTTAGTGATTTGACCCCTTCCTTTCCTTTTAATGAGACTTTGCCAGTGGAATGATACGCTGTAAGGGATCACTTGATTGTAATTCAATGTTACCTGCTTCTTCCCGTTCATCCATCATTACTCTAAAGAACTTCCTGTGCATGTCTTGTAGTGTGAAGCTTAGGTACAGTGGGTGGAAAATCTGATCAGTCTGCTTGGGGAGAGTTATGCTGTTTGTCAACACACTGACCCAGTTTTTTTGCAAGGATTCTCTGCCAACAGATTCTGTGATTACAGGACACAGATCTCACTGAAGACATCTGTGATCTATTTAAACAGGGCATGCTCGCTGCTACTGAACGTCTCTGCACTAATAATTGCAAAGCTGTTATATAATAGCAAGAAGCTGTCAAACGTTAACCAGACGAAAATGTTAAATCCCTTCCCATATAGAAGGAGGAGAATGCTATTCAAATCGAGCAATGACCAATGACAACATGATACATTTTGGCTCCCCAATTATTCTGAAAGTACAACATCCAGCATCTCTGCTAGAAATAACACGAATGCTGAAGCACAAACTCCAAGTTTAAGGATTTGGTCACATAGTATCACTTGTAGAGTTTCCTCCTCCACTACCTGGGCATCAGATCAGGTGCTGCTATCTGTTACTGATAAGCAAGGGTTTTAGGGTAAAGGGCACAGTAGCTAAAGAAAAACTTGAGCCCTGGTCTCTGAATGGGACCAAGAGCTCCTTATTGACATGAGAGGAGGATATGATAATTGAGTTGTTCTGGTGCAACTTTTCCAGTTTTTGCTTTTGTTAAAACTGAAACTCTCCCCATGCACCACCAATGACCATGTGCCTTTTATTTTTTCGGTAGCTTCCTATTTGGCAGAGATATTTTGAATCCCCTCAGGTATTTGTTGCATAATGCAATTACTACCATTGAATCCTTGTAGCCGGTAACGTAGCACCTCCACCAATCGGTTGATCGAAGAAGTTCTATTTAGTGGTCCTGCTCCGTACTGTACTTTTGGTAGAGACACAGCTACTACCAAATGCACTGCATTGTCACTGGAATACTGTGAAAGGGATATACAGTGGGGAAAATAAATATTTGATGAACTGTCAATTTTGCAAGTTTTCCCACGTACAAAGAATGTAGAGGTCTGTAATTTTTATCGTGGGTACACTTAAACTGTGAGAGGCAGAATCTTAAAAAAAATCAAGCAAATCACATTGTATGATTTTCCATAATTTGCATTTTATTGCATGTAATGAGTATTTGATACAATAGAAAAACAGAACTTAATATTTGGTACAGAAATCTTTGCAATTACAGAGGTCAGACATTTCCTGTAGTTCTTGACCAAGTTTGCACATACTGCAGCAGGGATTTTGGCCCAGTTCTCCATACTGATCGCCTCCAGATCTTTCAGGTTTTGGAGCTGTCGCTGAGTAACATTTAATTTCAGTTCCCTCCAATGATGCAAACATATTCTATTTTGTTTCAGGTCTGGAGACTGGCTAGGCTACTCCAGGTCCTTGAAATGGTTATTACAGAGACACTCCTTAGTTGCCCTGGCTGAGTATTTTGGGTCATTGTCATACTGGAAGACCCAGCCACGACCCATCTTCAATGCTCTTACTGAGGTAAGGAGGTTGTTGGCCAAAATCTTATGACGCATGACCCTATCCATCCTCCCTTCAATACGGTGCAGTTGTCCTGTCCCCTTTGCAGAAAGGCATGCCCAAAGTATGATGTTTCCCCCACCATGTTTCACGGGACAGTGTTCTTGAGGTTGTACTCATCCTTTTTCTTCCTCCAAACACAGAGTTAATACCAAAAAGTTCTATTTTGGTCTCATCTGACCACATGACCTTCTCCCATGCATGCTCTGGATCATCCAGATGGTCATTGTTAAACTTCAAACGGGCCTGGACATGTGTTGGTGTGAGCGCGGGACCTTATGTGCCCTTCAGGATTTTAATCCATGACAGCATAGTGTGTTACTAACGGTAATGTTTGAGACTGTTATCCCAGCTGTCTTGAGGTCAATGACCAGGTCTGACCAGGTCGACCCTTGTAGTACTGGGCTGATTCCTGACTTTTCCCATAATCATCCTTACCCACGAAGCAAGATCTTGCATTTAGCCCCAGACCAAGAAATATTGACAGTCAACTTGTGTTTCCTCCATTTTCTAATAATTGTGCCAACAATAGTTACCTTCTCACCATGCTGATTGCCTGTTGTCCTGCAGCCCATCCCAGCCTTGTTCTGGTCTACAATTTTGTCCCTGGTGTCCTTAGATAGCTCTTTGTTCTAGACCATGGTGGGGAGATTGAAGTGTGATTGAGTGTGTGGACAGGTGTCGTTTATACAGGTAACAAATTCAAACAGGTGCAATTAATACAAGTAATGAGTGCAGAGCTTTTTAATGAAAAATGAACACGTCTTTGAGAGACAGAATTCTTGCTGGTTGGTAGGTGATCAAATACTTTTTCATGCAATAAAATTAAATTTAATTATTTAAAAATCATACAATGTGATTTTCTGTTTTTTATTTTTAGATTTTGTCTCTCACAGTTGAAGTGTACCTGTGATAAAAATTGCAGACATCTCCATTATTTGTAGGTGGGGAAACTTGCAAAATCGACAGTGTATCAGATACGTATTTTCCCCACTGTTCATTCAGTCAAGTGATCATTAGGGGGGAAGGACATGGAAAAGAAAATTAAATTTGGCATTAACATTTGAACACTGCAGGGAAGTTTTATTTATGGACTGTTTCACTCTTGTCTGGCTAAGGCCGGTGTCACACTTGCGAGTGTTGTGCGAAAAACTCACATGAGTCTCTCGCATCAACATCCGGCACTGCTGCCGGCACTCGGACCGGAACGTGCTGCTGCATAGAAATGCATGCAGCCAGACGCTTCAGTCCGAGTGCCGGCGGCAGTGCCAGGTGTTGATGCTAGAGATTCGTGCGAGTTTCTCACATCACACACGCAAGTGTGACACCGGCCTAAATAGAAGGGCAGGACTCAGAGTTTTATGTTTATGCCCAAGGCATGAGCTACCTTTATCAGTTCACATAAAAGCTAGTATAAAATAGACACTAAATGTTAAATACACCATGTTCCAAATTATTACGCAAATTGGTTTTAAATGTCATAGCGTTTTGTTTTTTTTTTAAATGAAACCCATTGATGGTATTGTGTCTCAGGGTTCTTTGGATCACTGATATCAATCTCAGATACCTGTGATAATTAGTTTGCCATGTGAGCCCAGTAAAAGGAAAACTGGATGTTCCACACTATTAAGCAGGCCAGAGTTTTCAAGAAACATGGGAAAGAAAAAAGATCTCTCTGCTGCTGAAAAGCATCAAATAGTGCAATGCCTTGGTCAAGGGATGAACACATTAGATATTTCCCGAAAACTTAAGCGTGATCATCGTACTGTTAAGAGATTTGTGGCTGATTCTGAACACAGACGTGTTTATGCTGATAAAGGCAGAATGAGGAAGGTTTCTGCCAGGCAAGTTCATCGGATTAAGAGAGCAGCTGCTAAGAAGCCATTACAAACCAGCAAACTGATATGTGAAGCTGCTGGTGCCTCTGAAGTCCCTCGAACCTCAAGGTGTAGAATCCGTCAAAGACTTGCTGTGGTGCATAAACCTACTATTTGGCCATCCCTAAACAGTGTTAACAAGCAGAAACTGTTGCAGTGGGCCTAGACATACATAAAGACTAATTTTCAAATTTTACTGATGAGTGTTGAGCAACCCTGGATGGTCCAGATGGATGGAGTAGTGGATGGTTGGTGGATGGCCACCATGTCCCAACAAGACTGCGATGTCAGCAAGGAGGTGGAGTCATGTTTTGGGCCGGAATCACGGGGAAACAGCTGGTAGGGCCTTTTAAGGTTCCTGAAGGTGTGAAAATGACCTCTGCAAAGTATATAGAGTTTCTGACTGAGAACTTTCTTCCATGGTGTAAAAAGCAGAAATGGGCCTTCAGGAGCAAAATCATCTTCATGCATGACAATGCACCATCTCATGCTGCAAAGAATACCTCTGAGTCATTGGCTGCTTTGTCCATAAAAGGAGATAAACTCATGGTGTGACCACCATCTTCCCCTGACCTCAACCCTACAGAGAACCTTTGGAGTATCATAAAGCAAAAGATCTATGAGGGTGGGAGGCAGTTCACATCAAAACAGCAGCTCTGGGAGTCTTTTCTGACTGCAAAGAAATACAAGCAGAAACTCTCCAAAAACTCTCAAGTTCAATGGATGCAAGAATTATGAAGGTGATATCAAAGAAGGGTTCCTATGTTAACATGTAACTTGGTCTGTTAGGATGTTTTGGAGTTAAATAGCTTTTTTGTTCAGTGAATGTGACCTCCTAATGCTGCAAATTCCACAAATGATCATTTTCAGTTCTTTAAAACAGATCAAATGTTCAGAAATTCTACTGTGCCTAATAATTTGGAACAGTGCATTTTGAGTTTTTTTCCATTTTGGAGATTATACTGTTATCATTGGGAGGTTTCTTCAATAAAATTCGATGTATACTCTAACGGGTGATGACTTTTATTAGACTGACTGTCATTTGCACTGACCATTTAGGAAAATCAGAGAAAAATATCATTTGCATAATAATTTGGAACATGGTGTAGTATTTATATGAACGTAACGATATATTGGTCACCAGTTATCACAATGCAAACTACATATATTATTAACCCCTTCAAGCTTCATGACAAATATATCAGGGGAGTGGATCAGAGTGTATTGAGAATGGTCAGGAGCTGATTCCATTCCATGTAGGGTAGGTGCAAGCTGTGTCACATATCCGGCATTTGCCTCAAACTACAGCAATATCTCGGATCCTTGCTGTTTAGTTTGTTAAATGACCCTGTTAATCAGGATAGCGGCACATAAATCACACTGTTCCGATGGCGCATCTGAAATGTGTTACTGTTTTTTTGGTGTTCCTGCATGATAGTAAAACGTGATTAGTATTTTAAACTGCAATACTAAAGTGTGACAATCATATAGTACAAACAAACAATTTTTACTGCACAGAAATAATGTAATAATGTAATTTAAAAACAATGGCAGGATTGCATTTTTTTCCACCATTTTTAGTACAATATGTGGTAATGTGAATGGTGTCATTCAAAACTACATCTTGTCCAGGGCTGGACTGGCAATCGGGATAAATGCCAGATGGGTCATTTTGTCCATGGGCTGCATAGTCCCCTACATTGTTAACAGTATTGGCGTTTCCAGGATGGTTGTGAGGGAAAACAGAGCCACTGGCTCTGAGCGTCCTCACTTACTCCGTCAGACCGCAGGATTCTTTTTGGTTTGCTGCCTGACAGTGGCCAGCACCACACAGGGGGACTGTGGGAGCACTATCCTACTGTATTGGGGCTGTGAGGGTACAATCACCATGTATTTGGTGCTGTGGGGGGCCATCTTTCTGTATTAGGACTGTAGGGGACATTTGTACTGTATAGGAGGGCTGTGGTAGATGATCATACTGTGTGGAGTGGCTGTGAAGGGACCATCATATTGTGTGTGGTGGCTGCTGAGATACCATCATACTGTGGGGTGGTTGTGGTGGACATTATACTATAAGGGAGACTGTGGAGGCAGTCATGCTATGCTTAGGTCTATGGGAGCCATTGTACTGTACTTTGTACTGGGGGTTGTGGTGACCATCATGCTATGCTTAAGTCTATGGGAGTGATCACATTGTGTGAGGGGCTGTGGTAAGCATCATACTCTATATAGGGGACTGTGGTGAACATCATGCTGCATAGTGGGGGCTGTTGTGAACACCATACTATATGTGGGTCTGTGTTGCATATCATAGTACATATAGTGGTCTATTGTGAATACCATAAGATATGGGGGATTGTGGTGACAATCATATTGTGTTGAGGGCTGTGGTAACCATCATGTTGCCATGGGTGCTGTGGTGACCATCATACTGTGTGTGAGGGCTATGTGAGCCACAATACTATAGAAGAGGCTGTGGCTGATATCATACTCTACATAGGAGACTGTGATGGACATTAAACTCTATAGTGGGGCTATAGTGGACACCATAGTGTATGTGGGTCTGGAATTCATATCATAACAAGAGATGAGCGAACTTTTCAAGGTTTGGTTCAGTTCAGATTGGCCGAATGTACCTGAACCCCATTAGATTCAATGGGAGGTAAAACCAAACACATAGACAACAACTTAAGGGGTGACAAAATGCTTCCCAAACAGCTAAAATTAGGGGCAGACATCAAGAAAAGTAGCATCAATTGACCCACAGTTAGTGTTGAGCGATACGATACCGCA
>VIAB01052934.1:0-14302 GCA_009801035.1 Oophaga pumilio | reverse complement strand
CTACTATGGTATAAATTTTCAGGGCTTGCACGCTGTGCTAATTAAACCGTCTGGCCAAGCTGTCCTGCAACTCTTTTTATTTTTTTTTAACACGTTTTTGGACTGCTACGGGCCTGCCAGATAACCGCAGTTGCGATGTCGATGCCTGCTGCGGATCCTCCTCCTCTTCTGAGCTATTGCCAGCGGCACCCTCTTCCCCCAATAGATTCCAATCCGGGTCAACAACTTGGTCATCCATCACCTCCTCTTAAATTTCATCTGCACCTTCCTCTGTGTCACCGTGTAAGGTGGTATAGTATGCGGGAAGGGGCACCTGAGTTTCATCAGGGTAAGATTCTGGCTCAGTAGACTGCGAGGGCAATGTAGTGCTCTGGGTGAATGTACCAGCAGAATCATATAGCAGTGGCTGTGCATATTCTTCTTGAACTGGGGAATTCAGGATTTGACTAGATAAGTTAGGCATGGTATGTGAAAAGAGCTCCAGGGAGTAATCTGAAGTGTGGCCTGCTGCACCTTTCACTTTTGGTGGGGGTGAAGGACACAAGGAAAGGTGTTGTTCCTGACCAGGAGCCTGCACTGACGTCTCAGTGCTTGCAGTTTTTGAAACTTCAGAAGAGCTGGTGGCTGTTTCTGCAATGTAAGCCAAAACCTGTTTCTGATGCTCCGGCTTTAAAAGCGGTTTACCTACTCCCAGAAAAGGGAGCCTTTCAGGCCTTCTGGAGCCAGTCAATGATGCAGGCTCAACAGCTCCTGCCTTAGGTGCTATTGTGCTTTTGGCACTACCAGCAGATGCACCACCACCACCATCAGTACCAGCTGGTCCCCCCCACCCACATCCGCGGCCTCTTCCACCATACTTCCTCATGTTTGGGAAAATGTACCAAAAATACCAGCAGATATATGGTACTTTATGAGGAGCATACAGCTGTGTACAGTGTAGGGGAAAATTTAAATCTCCATATATATTTCCTGAGTCAGACACAGACGCTCACTCAGTATGGATTTGACCTTAATACAAAAAGCAGAAAAACGGTTCTGTATCAGAAACGTACAGCTGTATATGGTGTAGGGAAAAATTTAAATCTCCATATATATTTCCAGAGTCACACACAGACGCTTTCTCAGTATGGATTTGACCGTAATACAAAGAGCAGATATACAGTACTGTATCAGAAGCATACAGCTGTATACGATGTAGGGAAAAATTTCAATCTCCGCGCATATATTTCTGGAGTCACACACAGATAGTCTGCATGTATTTGTCCGTATACCAGCCGGTACATGGTACTGTGTGAGGAGCATACAGCTCTATATGGTGTGTGAACAAATGAACGGTCTGTAACTGTGCAGAAAATAAGACTAAAGGTATTAGTGCTGTGTAAAAAGCAGTCTGCACAGCAGTGTACACACAGCAATACATTTATCAGGCAGCCTAATAACCAGCGCTGCTGCACACAAGAAAATCCTACCCTGTCACTGCACACTAACTGTACAGCACAATTGATATCAGCACAGGCACAGAAGAACTTCTCTTTCCAGCCCTAACACTCTCCCTACAGATAAACAGCGTCAGCAACCTCTCCCTACTGTTAAGATCAGCAGAAGTAAAATGGAGGTCGGCGGTCAGGGCTTTTATAGACACTATGACACCCCCCAAAGCAAGCCAATCACTGCAATGCCCTTCTCTAAGATTGTGGTGGACGGTGCACATGTCATCTCGTTGCCCACAGTGTACGTCCTTGCTCATTGGCTGAAAAAAGGCACCTGAAAGCATTCTGGGAAAATTGTTTTGCCGACCGCATGGCCAACTTTACGATATGGTCGTGTTTCGCTCAACTCTACCCAAGACAGGAGGAACCGGTAGAGGTACACCCGGATGTTGCCCGTAAATGATAAAGAAAGGTGACATAGTAGAAGATTCGCTGGTGTGATAGTTGTACGCGAATTCAGCCCATGGGAGTAAATCTGACCAGTCGTTCTGGTAGGCGCTAGAGAAATGATGGAGATAAGACACCAGAATGTGATTAGTACGCTCCACCTGACCATTGGTCTGCGGGTGGTAGGCAGAGGTGATGTCAAGCGTGATGTTCATAAACTTACAGAGTGCTCTCCAATCGAGAGGTGAACTGGACTCCTCTGTCCAAAATGATATGTTGAAGGCCATGGACATAAAAAATATGGTGGATGAAAACTTTCCTCAATTCAGGTGCTGAGGGTAAACCAGGGAAAGAGATGAAATGAGCCATCTTGGAGAATCTGTCCACGACAGGTGCAGCCTGAAGAACAAGGCAGACGGTAATAAAGTCCATTGCAATGTGCTGACATGGAGCCAATGGGACTGGAAGCAGATGTAGGAGACCAGGGGGCAGCTGCCTAGGGATCTTGTTCTTGTCACAAGACGCACAGGAGGCTATAAAGTTTCAGACATCTTGTAGAAGGGTTGGCCACCAGTAGTACCGGGACACGAGGATGAGAGTCTTTTTGAAGCAGACATGACCAGCAAGTTTGGATGCGTGTCCCCAACGCAAGACTCGTCTCCTGTTGTTCTCGGGAATGAAAGTTTTACCCAGAGTTAGCGAAGTTAGACTGACAGGTGCTGCTGTGATGATCTTGGAAGGGTCCATGATGTGCGTGGGTTCTTACTCAGTGTCAACTGACAAATAGGACCTGGAGAACGCGTCAGCCTTAAGGTTCTTATTGCCGGGACGGAGGTGGAGCTCAAAATCAAAACGGGCAAAGAAGAGGGACCACCTGGCTTGCCAGGGGTTAAGTCTCTGTGCCGAGCGGATGTATGCCAAGTTCTTATGGTCTGTGTAGATCTTTAAAGGATGTACCTCCACTCCTCTAATGCCAACATGATGGCCAACAGCTCCCTGTCACCAATGGAATAGTTCCGTTCTGAGGTGGAGAAAGTCTTGGAGAAGAAACCACAGGTAACAAGATAACTAGAGGAAGACCTCTGAGAAAGAACCCCTCCGGCCCCGGTGGCTGAGGCATCTACCTCAAAAATGAAAGGCTTGTTAGCCTCTGGACGATGGAGTACGGGAGCTGTGGCGAAGGCTTGTTTTAGGGACAGGAAGGCGTTTTCAGCCTCCGGTGACCAGACGTGAGGGTTGGCCCCCTTGCGAGTCAGAGAAGGAGATGGAGCTGGCCAGCGAGGGAAAAATGAGGGATGAACTGCCGGTAGTAATTTGTGAAACCGAGAAATTGCTGAATTGCCTTGACACCGTAAGAACGCAGCCAGTTGAGCACGGCTGAGACCTTCTCCGGGTTCATGCATAAGCCGGAGTCGGAGATGATGTAACCCAAGAGCGGGAGTGACGACTGTTCAAATGCGCTTTTCTCCAGCTTAGCATAAAGGCGTTTCTCCCTCAGGAGCAGCAATACTTGACGGACGTTCTTTCTATGGGTAGGCAGATCAAGAGAAAAAAACTAGAATATCGTCCAGGTACACCACCACACAAGAGTACAGAAGATCTCGGAAAATATTGTTCACAAATTCCTGGAACACTGCAGGGGCATTGCACAAGCCGAAGGTCATTACCAAGTACTCATAGTGACCGTCCCTGATGTTAAAAGCGGTCTTCCACTCATCTCCTGAGCGGATGCGGATTAGATTGTAGGATCCAAGGAGATCCAGTCTAGTGAAGATTTGTGCTTCCCGCAGCCGGTCGAATAGCTCAGGAATAAGATGGAGCAGGTACTTGTTCTTGATTGTGATGTCATTGAGGCCCCGGTAGTCGATGCAGGGACAAAGAGATCCATCCTTCTTCTTGACAAAGAAACCCGCGCCTGCGGGTGAAGAAGACTTCTGAATAAAGCCTCTGGCCAGATTTTCCTGGACGTACTCATAGTTTGGGACTCTAGAGGATTCAGCGGATAAATTCGGCCCCTGGAACGAGATCGATCGGCAGTCATAAGGATGATGCGGGGGCAAGCTCTCCGCTTCCTTCTTGTTGAAGACGTCCGCGAAGGACCAGTAGGCCGAAGACAAGTCTACAGGCACCATGGTGGGCCGATAGGACTTTACTGGCTGAACGGGAAGCGGGAACCTAGTCTGGCAAGATTGACCCCAACGATGAATGTCACCAGATAGCCAATCAAGGATGGTTTCGTGAATTCTTAACCAAGGAATGCCTAGGAGGAACGTATGGGACGAGGGCAGCACATAGAAGGCTATCTTCTCCTGGTGCAAGGCTCCAATCTGTAGCTCCACCTCCTCAGTGACCAGGGTAATGGTCTCCCGCAAAGGCTCGCCGTCGACCGAAGCTATCCGCCGAGGAGTCTCCAGGGACCTGACAGGAATCTGAAATTTTCTGACCGCCTCGAGCTGAATGACATTCCCTGCTGCTCCAGAATCTATATAGGCCACCTCTGAGATGCGACTAGAACCTAGATTCAATAAAACAGAGAGGGTCAAGGGTAGAGAGGTATCACTGATACCTAGGGAGGCCTCTCTTACCTGTCCTAGGTGGAGGCGTTTCGCGGCCTCTCCGGACAAGAACGCAGGAGATGGGATGCGCTGCCACAATAGAAGCAGAGACCCTGTGCAAGTTTCTCTTTACGGCGTTGCTCTGCCGGATTCAGGCGATCTACCTGCATGGGCTCTGGTGCCGAGGCCGCAGAGGTAAGTCGAGAGCGGTGAGGGCTGCATGTAGCCGGAGATAGACGGGGAAGTTTTCTCTCCCTGGCAGCCTCGCGGGAAAGTTCCTGGAAGCGCAAGTTAATGCGAGTCGCCAGGGAAATGAAATCCTCCAGAGACGTTGGTGTATCTCGGCCCATCAATATTTAATTTGAGCAGACAAACCACACCAAAAAGCTCCCACCAAGGCCTCATTGTTCTATCCAAGCTCAGAGGACAAGGTTCAGAAGCGAATGGCGCACAGGCCAACCGAGATAGTGCACTGGTGGAGATTAAAAAGGAACTCGGTAGTAGAGGCCAGGTGTCCAAGCTCGTTGAAGACTTTACGAAAAGTCTACAGAAAGATGGAAAGCTGGGAGACCAGCAGATCGTCTCGCTCCCAGAGGGGGTTCACCCAGGCCAGAGAATTGCCCTCCAAGTGGGACACCACAAAGGCCACTTTAGCTCTGTCGGTGAGGTACTGTTGTGGCAGCAATTCAAAATGTAACTGGCATTGGTTTAGGAACCCCCGACACAATTTTGGATCTCTGCTATACTGCGGAGGGTTAGCCAACCGGGGCGGTGGGTGGGGAGCCGAAGCCGGGGCAGAGGCGATGGATTGTAAAGAGAGAAGTTGGGTATTCACCAAGGCCATATAATTCAGGATGTGGGCTTGGGTTGCGCTTTGCTGGGTGAGTTCTTGCTGGAGACTGGCCAGCTGGGAAGCATTCCCAGGGTCAGAGGGCTGTAACACCGATAAACGGGACTCCATGGTCTTTTAAAAGGCCATGATCCTGGTCTGATTTTTCCTATAGGAACACCAGTTCCTGTTGGGCAGAGGCTGAGGTACCAGCGGGGTCCATGGCCTGACTGTGCTGTGACAACGAGAGGAACTCCTAGGGTGGACCCGCTGGACCGTGGCAACAAACCTCCCTCGAGTGAGCTGACCTGATCGACCACCCCCTATACAGGGAGCGTTAGGGGCAGGCCCGGAGGAGACTATCGCCACGGCAGCTGGTACCCAGAGGCGAACAGCAGGATTCACAGAGGAAGACATGAAGGACAGGCGGGAACTGTCACAGCAGGGACACAGGCAGGACTGAGGTGCAGACGGGCACAACAGACACGAGAACATGGTCGGAATGGGGAGACTGGCAGACAAGCGCTGATAAGACATGGGAACACGGGCAGGATGGAGACACTCACTGGCATGGCTGTAACATGGGCAGGATGAAGACACAGACTGGCAGACAGGCACGACTGAGACACTGGAACACGTGCAGGATGAAGACACAGGCTTGAAGACATGGCAGGGACACGTGAGCACGGACAGGATGGTGACACAGGAAGGCAGGCACTAGTGAGAAAACAAAACAGAGGATGTAGGTTAGGGCAGGGAAATAGGCAGCTAGAGATAGCGGCAGAGCACGCAGGGTGACATGGGACCAGAGACACTTGTCAGGCACAAATGTCAGGCACTGCCAGAAGGAAGAGGAGGCCTGATAAGCTGAGTGCACAGGGTGCTTCCGGGTCAGGGTCCTCCAGGGGCACAGAGCAGGATGGGAGGAGCGTCCTGACCTCACCGAGATAGGTGCATGCTCACCGCAAAAATCAGTGCGCAAGCGCACCCGACAGGACACAGGGGCAGGCGCCGGGTGACGAGCGGGAGCGCGCCAAAATGCAGAGGACCGGTAAGTATGCAGGGGCATCGAGAGGTGGCCGCACGACAGGTGGGGCAGGGCGGCACTACAGGCGGCAGCGTGACAGTTCTTTTCACTATTTTGCTGTAAAGGAAACAAAAATACATGCCACATATTGAACAGTGTGGCATCTCCGTCAGATGCCTCTTCAATTAGTATGCTACAAATTGTAGCATTTCTCCTATGTTCACCTTTTTTACTGTGTGTTAACCTAGTACTATTCAATACCTTGCTGTAAAACAAAAAATACAGGCCACATATTGAACAGTGTGGTATCTCCGTCAGATGCCTCATCTATCTGTGTGCTACAAATTTGGGCATTTCAGGCCTATATTCACCTTTTCTTGCTGTGTGGTACCCTAGTTCAATACACTATTTTGCTGTAAAAGAAACAAAAATACAGGCCACATATTGAACAGTGTGTTATGTCCATCAGAACGCCTCATCTTTCTGTGTGCTACAAATTTGGGAATTTCAGGTCTGCATTCACTTTTTATGCTCTGTGATACCCTAGTTCTCTACACTACATTGCTTTACAGTAAAATAAAAATACAGGCCACATATTGAACAGTGTGGTATCTCTGTCAGACTCCTCATCTATCTTTGTGCTACAAATTTGTGCTTTTCAGGCCTACATTCTCCTTTTTTTGCTGTGTGTTACCCTAGTTCAATACACTATTTTGCTGTAAAAGAAACAAAAATACAGGCCACATATTGAACAGTGGGGTATCACTGTCAGACGCATCATCTATCTGGGCGCTAGAAATTTGGTCATTTGAGGCCAGTAGTAAAAGGGAGTGATGTCTCGTCAAAAATAAATCTGATGAGTGCCCCGCCCACTATCAAATTGATATCAAGGTGATATCAAATTGTTTTAATGGATTTGGATTTGGATTGATGGCTTGTCAGAATCAACATGCAGGGTTAATAATTTAGTGTGGGTATACCATCAAAGAATACACAAACCCAGCAAAATCAACAGTCCATTCCATTACTGTCTGCTGGTGTTTCTGCCTATAACATATATTGACTGTATGTACACACTCTAGGTCTCAGAGGGCAGCAATTTTTTTTTGTATCTTATTTCTGATTATTTTATTCCAAAGCCATCCAGGGCCCTTTTTTTTTCTCCATTTGCTTGTTGACACTGCAGAATACAGCCAGATTATTTTCATAGTACAGTGTGAAAATCCAGCTATTTTAATTGGTTTTGCCCTTCCCAGCCATCACATCTGAGTACGCAAAAATTTCTGACATTTTTGTGGTACTGTTAAATTTTTTTGGAGTGTGTTATATAATATCTTAATACTATTTTGCTGGCCAAAAAATATTTAGCTGTCAAAAAATAGGTATAGGGCAGCTATATTACACACAGATCGCATATCATTGTGCTCAAAATTATGCCATTTCAGGCCTCCAGAGAATTTTTTATTGTGTCCTAGCCAACTTGTTGACACAATTTAGCTGGGCCAAAAATAAAAAAATGCAGGCCAGATATTTTACAGTGGGCTATCTCGTCACGTCTCGTATATCTGTGGGCTACAAATTGTGGTATTACAGGCCTCGATCAAACTATTTTTGCTGTGTCTTACCCTAGTTCTGTGCACTATTGTGTGTTATGTTTTGGTAGCTAAGGAGAATAAGCAAAAACTGCAATACACCAGATAGCCTGGAACCTATTGGATTGCAGTAACCTGAACTAACCACACAACTAGAGGTAGCCGTGGAGCGTTCCTACGTTGATCCTAGACGCCTCGTCACAGCCTGAGAGATAACTACACCTAAAGGCAGAAAGATGAAAGCTAACTGCCCTGGAGCAGATCCCCAAAGAAAATAGGAAGCCCCCAAACATGTAATGGCGGTTAGACAAGAAGAAGCACGGACACAGACAGAAAATAGAATGAGCAAACGCTGGGGCCCAATCTGTCTAGACAGAAAAGTACAGGAAAGGATACTCACTGCAATCAAAAAAAACCCCTAAAAAATACCAACTCTTCTGATTGCAAAAACACCTGAGATCACACGATCTCTACCACCTAAATCAGTTCTCTGGTGTAACAAAACTAAGCCGCAGCCACTGAAAAAACAGGAAAAAGCAAATGAACAAACAACAGGGGCTCCAGATAAACTGAGAGGAGCACAAGCCCCCGGAGGGGACCTGGCTGACCTCCACAGAAGTGCAGGGAACAATGCAAAAAGCAAGCACCAAAATAAAAGCAGAAAATATCTTATCTGATAGCAGAAGATGCAGGCAAGACTCAGCAAACTTCCAAATGAACCAGGAACCACAATTGAGACATGAACAATTGATCACCGGCAACCATCATATTACAGGCCACATATTGAACATCCGTCAGATGCCTCATCTGTGTGCTACAAATTTGAGCATTTTAGGCCTACATTCACGTTTTTTTTTTTTTGCTTTAAAAGAATACAGGCCATATATTGAACAATGTGGTATCTCTGTCAGACGTCTCATCTATCTGTGGGCTACAAATTTGGGGATTTCAGGCCTACATTCACTTTTTTTGCAGTGTGTTACTCTCGTTCAATTCACTATGTTGGGGTAAAAATTGTAAAAATGCGGGCCACATATTGAACAGTGTGATATCTCTGTCAGACGCCTCTCCTTTCTGTGCGCTGCAAATTTGGGCATTTCAGGACTACATTCACGTTTTTTGCAGTGTGTTACACTAGTTCTATACACTATTTTTCTGGCAAAAACTAAAAATAGAGTGTATCAGCCCCAGGTACCAGTGACTAGGAATAATTTTTTGGGCTTCTTAATCCTGATTATTTTATTCCAGAGCCCCATTTTATTTCTCAATTTGCTCGTTAACTACAGCCAGATCATTTTAATAGTACTGCAATAAAATCCAGCAATTTTAACCCCTTAACTCCGGTAGCTTTTTTCAGTTTTGCGTTTTCGTTTTTCGCTCCCCTTCTTTCCAGAGCCATAACTTTTTAATTTTTCCATCAATATGGCCATGTGAGGGCTGATTTTTTGCGGGACGAGTTGTACTTTTGAAGAACGCCATTGGTTTTACCATGTAGTGTAGTCAAAAATGGGAAAAAAATTCCAAGCGCAGTAAAATTGCAAAGTAAGTGAAATTTCACACTTGTATTTTGTTTGGATTTTTTGCTAGGTTCACTAAATGCTAAAACTGACCTGCCATTATGATTCTCTAGGTCATTACAAGTTTACAGACACGAAACATGTCTAGTTTCTCTTACATCTAAGTGGTGAAAAAAAAATTCCAAAGTTTGCTAGAAATAAAAAATAAAAATGCCATTTTCCGAGACCTGAAGCATCTCCATTTTTCGTGATCAGGGGCCGGGTGAGGGCTCATTTTTTGCGTGCCGAGCGGATGTTTTTAAGGATTCCCTTTATGCGCAGATCCGTTTCTTTGATCGCCCGTTATTGAATTTTAATGCAGTGTTGTGGCAACCAAAAAAACTTAATTCTGGTGTTTTGATTTTTTTTCTCGCTATGCTGTTTAGCGATCGGGTTAATCCTTTTTTTATTGATCGGGCTATTCTGAACGCGGCGATACCAAATATGTGTATGTGTCTTTTTTTTTTTTTATTGTTTTATTTTGATTGGGGAGAAAGGCAGGTGATTTAAACTTTTGGGTTTTTTTAAATTTTTTTTTATTTTTAAACCTTTTTCTTTTGCTTTTGGCATGCTTCAATAGCCTCCTTGGGAGGCTAGAAGCATGCACAACTCAATCGTCTCTGCTATATATGGGCGATGAGCAGATCGCCCATATGTAGCAAATTTACTGCATTGCTATTAGCGCTGACCACCGGGCGACGCTTACAGCAATGTGCCGTCAAAAAACATAGATCACGTGATGGGGTCGGCGATGCGCACATTTCAGGCCAGAAGCGCTAGTTAAATGCCCGCTGGTTGTCAGCTTTGACAGCGGGATTTAACTAGCTAATAGGCGCAGGTGGATCATTATAACAGCTGACATGTTGCGGCTTTGAGGTGGGCTCACCGCCAGAGCCCATCTCAAAGCGGGGGACACTGCCAGCTGACATACTATTCCGTCAGCTTGAAGTAAGGGGTTAAACTTATTTGCCCGTCCCAGCCATCACAACTGAGTGCGCAGAAATTTCTGACATTTTTTGTGGTACTGTTAAATTTTTCTGTAGTATCTTATACAATTTGTTGACAACATTTTGCTGCCAAAATAAATATGTTGCTACAGGGCAAATATTTAACACTGTGTTTTGTCCGCCTCACAGATATCATTGCGCACAAAATTGTGACTTTTCAGGCCTCCATAGAATTTGTTTTTGTTATGTGATAGCCTGCTTATTGACACAATTTTGCAGGCCAAAAAAAAATACAGGCAACGTATTGAACAGTGTGGTATCTCGGTAAAAATACTTCTGTTTCAAATTATTATGGCTGCTTCATGACTGGGTCTCAAATGCACCAACTACTACCACCATCACCATCTTCTGCCTAGAGGCAGTTACTGCGCAGGTAGAAAGTCTGAGGAGCAGAGGGTGAACACTTGGGCGGTGGGTACAAAGGCTAAAGCTTCTAGATTAAATCATGACTGGAAGTGCCAGAGCAAGAGCACGTGGAAGAGCACGGGGCCAGGACTCACAACTACCCAAGCCTGGTGTTCCTGGGAAGGATTCTGACAATACATCACCTACTAATACAGAATTTGTTGGACGAGGACATCATACAGGAGTCCCTGCAGTTTCTAGAACAGAAGCTAGAGATTTTGACATTTCGGCTGGATTACAAGATGTGTCAATTGGAGAGCATGGTGGTCATAGACGTGACTTCCATGATATGGGTGTTTCCACTAGACAATCCATCCAACATGTCACTGAATCAAAATCTGTTTTTTCTCGCAACTCTATTCAGCTGTGCACAAACTATGTCAAATTGATAGCTAGACCTCAGTGGTTCTTGCCACAGTACCATGTTGACTACAGTTCACAGATATTACCTAGATCCCTAATGTCACCTCAACTTTACCAGCATTATGAATTAATAGGAAAAGCATGTGGTTTCGATCTTGTTACGGTCGCGCCCTGCTTAGGTGGCGCGAGCGAGGGATTATGGCCTCATTGTGCCACAAAGTAAACTACCCTGGGGTCATAACTAAGTAGCTACCTTGGTGTACTAATCCAGGGCGCTTTCTGGCTGCAGCAAATGATCCCACTGAGGGACTAATTATAGTTAGCAGGTGCGGGCAAGTACAGATGGGCACGACTGGAACTCTTGAAAGGTGTGCATGGCTGGCACTCTGGCAGACACAGCTGGCACTCTTGGCAAGTAGGCGGGCAGGGCTGAGACACTGGCAGACAGGCGGGCACGGCTGAGACACAGGCAAGCATGTGGGCACTGCTGAGACACTGGCAGGTAAGCGGGCACAGCTGAGACACTGGCAGACAAGCGGGCATGGCTGAGACACTGGCAGACAGGCGGACACAGTTCAAACAGAAGGGGCAGGAACTGACTCGGTAGGGACAGGAACACGGGCTGGTATGAGTGGTAAATGGGAATAGGTATGGACCTGTTCAGACTGGAGAAGCTGGGCCTGGTTCAGGAAAGACAGGAACATGGACTGCTATAAGTGGTATATGGGAATAGGTATGGACCTGTTCATACTGGAGAAGAAAAGCCCGCAGGATGCGTAACGGAAAGCGAAACAGAACCGCAGGTAGGCGGAGCAAGTGAGTGGTAAGGGGGAGGGATGTCTCATCAAAAAGAAATCTGGCAGGGGCCACGCCAACTATCAAATTGATATCAAAGTGATATCAAATTGTTATCAAATTGATATTAAAGTTCCGGAAATAAATATTGTGCATCTATGGTAGTGTATTAAAGGGAAGGAAATAGATATTATACGGATATCGTAGTGTATGAAAGAGAATTAGATATCGTGCGACTATCGTAGTGAAGGGAAATAAATAAATATCGTGCAACTATCATAGTGAAGTGTATTTAATTGATCACTGATACGATTCCTACAAACTGCTAACAAAATGCTATTAAAGTGTATTACGGTAAACAGATTTCGTACGGCTATCGTAGTGAAGTGTATTAAATTGGTTACTGACACGAATTCCAGTAATCAAAGCGAAACACAGTGTGATGGATGTATTAATTGTTTCATTGTGCCTATTATTTTAAAGGGACAATAATTCTATAGGTTTTTTTGATACAGCTATTATTTCTATAGGATCTATTATGTATAGCGCCGATATTATGTATCGTCTTTCATTGACAATTTGATATGCTAAACAGTAGAATTGAGTGAAACAGGTCAGTCAGATTCATAAGTCGCCGACGAGCGCCAAAGTCGGTTTTCCCAGAATGCTTGCAGGCGCCTTTTCTCTGCCAATGAACAAGGACGTACACTGTGGGCAACGAGATGACATGGGCAGCGTCCACCACCATCTTAGAGAAGGGCATTGCAGTGATTGGCTTGCTTTGGGGGGCGTCATAGTGTCTATAAAAGCCCTGACCACCGACCGTCATTTTACTTCTGCCGATCTTAACAGTAGGGAGAGGTTGCTGACGCTGTTTATCAGTAGGGAGAGAGTTAGGGCTGGAAAGAGAAGTTTTTTTGTGCTTGTGCTGATAGCAATTGTGCTGTACAGTTAAGGGTATGCCACACTAAGCGATCGCACCAGCGATCACGACAACGACACAAGCTGACGAGATCGTTGGTGTGATCGCTATAAGGTCGCTAGTAGCTTCCAAACAGGAAGATCTCATCAACGACACATCAGCAATCAGCGATCTGTATAACGACCTCGGCGGTCGTTGGGACGTGTCACACAGCATGTATTGTTAAAGATCACGACCTGGATAGGCGTGATTGAGCGCAACCTTTTCCACGCCCCTCAGCACAGATTGGTGGTCACTGTATTTCATGACTTTTTATGTCACAGCTCTCTCGCTTTGTGATTGGACGACCGCATCATAAAAGACGACGTATTAGCGCTCCTTTCCATTTCTCTAGAGCGGAAGCGGTTCATTCGAATCTCCAGCATCGTTCCATACTGCGTCCTGCTAGCCTTTGCAGCTTCTGCGATCAAGTCTGTGCCACTATTGCGTTTGCTGCGATCCAGTCTGTGCCGGTATTGCGTTTTGCTGCGATCCTGTCTGTGCCGCTATTGCATTTCCTGCGGATTTACTTTTTCTGGATCACAAACATGTCTTGTAAGGTAGGTAGTTTTTTTGTCACATTTAATTTTTCAGATCCATTTTAAGATCCCAGCTGTTGTTAACCGTTGTCGTCCATCAATTTTTTTTTTTTTAGTCTGCCATTGTTTTGTCTTTGCGCGCCCACCACCACCATTTTATGATCCCTGCTGTTTTTACCGTAGTTGTCCATCTATGACTTTTATTTAGGTCTGCCATTGTTTTCTCCTGCTGCACCCACCACCACCATTTTATGAACCCTGCTGTTTTTACTGTAGTTGTCCATCTATGATTTTTAATTTGGTCTGCCATTGTTTTCTCCTGCTGCACCCACCACCATCATTTTATGAACCCTGCTGTTTTTACAGTAGTTGTCCATCTATGATTTTTAGATTGGTCTGCCATTGTTTTGACCTGCCGCGCCCACCACTACAATTTTATGATCCCTGCTGTTTTTACGGTAGTTGTCCATCTATGAATTTTATTTTGGTCTGCCATTGTTTTCTCCTGCTGCGCCCACAACCACCATTTTATGATCCCTGCTGTGTTCTATGTTGTAGGCTATGTAAGCATTTTATTTAACCATTCTGCCGTTCTCACATAATCCATTTTTTATTACAGATGGCCGATAAACATGATTTTCTGCTGGAATTCATCGATATGTACCTCTCGATGCCTTGCCTGTGGAAAATAAAGTCGGCGGATTACAGCAACAGGCTTAAAAAGAAGGAGGCGCACGAAAAACTGGCGGAGTTTTGCAAAAACCGTTATCCCGATGAACCAGCGGATGAGTCATCG
>VIAB01052933.1:0-14303 GCA_009801035.1 Oophaga pumilio | reverse complement strand
GCAACAAAATAAAATCAGCTTTTGACATCCATTGCTGCACATAGCCCCAGTAGAGAAAATATACCCATTGGCTAAACACAGACACAACCTCAAACATTAGCAATTTCACTTAAATTTATGTATATTATGTAGAATATTCAATTATATTTACACATCAATTGTATTGCTGTTTTTAATATTTCATTTCCCAATGAGCAAAAATGTTTCTGCTATGAGACGTGACAAAAGACAGGTAATGGTACTGCAAGTGACAAAGTTAACACTAAAGCTGTATTTAATAAAATGTGTTTTTGAAATCTTAGCTTTGTTGCTCTTGAGGTCGAACTTTGTTTTGGAATTTTTGACTATTCATTATTTAGATTAGAGCATGTAAGACTGAGCCAGACTCTCCAGGAAACATTTTTTATTTCCATTAGACTCCAGTTACGTAGGTTTTATAGAAAATAGACAAGTAAAATATTTTATGTGCTTTTTATTTTTAAATCTGGATTAAATTGTGTTGTGAGTCCAAAACATATTGTAACTGCTCATAAAAACACAATTTCAGTTGTTTTTTTCTATTAAATGATGTGTAGGGTTTTTTTTTTTATTATCGTTACGCACCTCATCTGCCTTAGATAAGCACTAATTTGACATTTGACACATGTACTGTATATCAAATTAAAGCGAATTATCCATATCAAAAAGGTACATATTGAGAAACAATATTTTGCACAATCTTGTTTATCCTTGGATCATGTTCAATTTCAACAGATTTTTGAAAAGTGAACACTTCTTTTCCTTAAATGGTCACAGAGTTTAGACATTGTTCTAAGTGAGTGCAAATAACTATAATTGAATGGCATAATGTTTGCAAAATGAATATTAAGAGAGCTTTAAAAATATTTAAAAAGGAATCGCCAACTCTAATTACTTCACCTCGCAGTGTGTCTGACAGCTCAGTTGTCCAATCTGGTGCAGGGGTGTGCTGAGCTGACTGTATGGTGATTGACAGCTCAGTTGTCCTGTCTGGTGCAGGGTTGTGCTGAGCTGTCTGTATAGTGATTGACTGCTTAGTTGTCCAAACTGGTCCAGGGGCATGCTGAGCTGTCTGTATAGTGATTGACAGCTCAGTTGTGCAGTCTGGTGCAGGGACGTGGTGTGCTGTCTTTGTAGTGATTGAAAGCTCAGTTGTCCAATCTGGTGCAGGGGTGTGCTGAGCTGACTGTATGGTGATTGACAGCTCAATTGTCCTGTCTGGTGCAGGGTTGTGCTGAGCTGACTGTATGGTGATTGATAGCTCAGTTGTCCTGTCTGGTGCAGGGTTGTGCTGAGCTGACTGTATGGTGATTGACAGCTCAGTTGTCCAAACTGGTCCAGGGACGTGCTGAGCTGTCTGTATAGTGATTGACAGCTCAGTTGTCCAGTCTGGTGCAGTGACGTGCTGAGCTGTCTTTGTAGTGATTGACAGCTCAGTTGTCCAATCTGTCTTTGTTCTTATTGACAGACAGCCATCGAATCTGGGTCTGAGAGGTGCTGAGCTCTTTTCAGCTGCTCTCTGTTTTCTTGAATGCTCAGCAATTTAACTGAGCTGATAGTCCCAGATAGCATTCAGCACTAGCTTTAACTCTTTGTGGATTATTTTCCCCATGCCTAGTGCCTTGCTTATTGATCTATCACTGCCTGACCTTGAACCTCATTCTGACCATCCATTTATTTAACCCCTTTAACTCCATCTGTTTATGACCTACCCTCGTGGTTATTGACTTCAGACTCCTTGACTATCCTGACTCATGGCTTGTCCATGAGAAGTGACTTAGTGTCCCAATAACTATAAAAAAAACTATTAGGGTCTGCCTTAGAGCATGTCTTAAAGGCCACCTGTCAGTAGAATTATAACAAGTACATATAAGGCCTCTTTCACACGTCATTGTGTCCGGTATGTGTGCTGACAGTTTTCACACGTACCGGAGACACACATGTAGACTCATTCAAGTGAATGGGTATTTGCACATGTTGGTGTGTTTGCACAGACCACGTGTCCGTGATCAAAATGTTCATTTTTTAACAGCAGCACAGGCCGCAAAACTTCCCGCACATGTGTATATGGATGACACACAGAGATGTCATCCGTGTAACATGTTCCGGCGCATGAGAATCAGCGGTAAAGTTAGCGATTTTCCCAGGCGCTGAGTGCTGAAGACCACTTGCATCATTCTCCCCTGCTCTGCCTGTGATCAGCGTGAGCAGGGGAGAATTATGAGCGTTATATTCAAGTGATAACAGTGAGAGCAGGCAGCGGCTAATGGGACTAATACTCCCATCAGCCTAAACCTGCAGCCTCTAATAACAGTGAAAGCAGGAAGCGCCTGGTGGGAGTATTTGTCATCCACTGCCTACGCTATAAATACTTAAATAAATAAAACATTTGTTGTGGGTTCCCCTGTGTTTTCTATAACCAGCCAGGCAAAACTGACAGCTAGGTACTGCAACCCTCAGCTGTCAGTGTTAGCAAAGCTGGTTATCAAGAACAGAGGGGTTCCCACACTGTTTATTTAAATTATTTAGAGCAGCATGGTGGCTCAGTGGATAGCACTGCAGCCTTGCAGTGCTGGAGTCCTGGGTTCGAATCCCACCAAGGACAACATCTGCAAGGAGTTTGTATGTTCTTCCTGTGTTTGCGTGGGTTTCCTCCAGTACTCCGGTTTCCTCCCACACTCCAAAAACATACTGATAGGGAATCTAGATTGTGAGCCCCATCGGGGACAGCAACGATAATGTGTGCAAACTGTAAAGCACTGCGGAATATGTTAGAGCTTTATAAAAATAAAGATTATTATTTAAATAAATAATTTAAAAAAATGGTGTAGGTCCCACCTATTTTTAACAACCAGCCTTGCTAAAGCAGACAGCTGGGGGCTGGTATTATCAGGCTGGTAAGGGGACATGGATATTGACCCCAGCCTAAAAATAGCAGCCTATTAGATGCGCCAATTCTGACGCTTTGTCCAGCTCCTTCCCACTTGCCCAATAGCGCTGGCAAGTGGAGTTCATATTTGCAGGGTTGATGTCACCTTTGTATTGTCCGGTGACATCAAGCCCATGGCTTAGTAATGGAGAGGCGTCTATAAAACACCTATCTATTATTAATCCTATAGTTGTATTGTAAATAAAGACACAGCAAGTTTAAAGTCCTTTATTTGAAATAAAAACAAAGCACACTTTTCTATTTTTATTTAAAAATAACTAACACAGTTATACTCACATAACGCCTATTCCATCAAAGCCCTTGTGTCCTGTAATAAAGCAAAAATAAAAAAACAAGAATATCCCTCACCTGTCAGTCGTTCTGTCCCATGCCATAATCCATGTCTGGGGATTAATAGTTTTCAACCTGGACGGTGCCAAGATGAGAACCACTGATGAATGAGCTGCTGTGAGTGCAGCATCAGTGAACAGAAGTGACCTCAGCACCGTAAGAAAAAGTCACTGAGTTCACCGCAGTTCAGCTCAGTGAGTTCACTGAGATTTGAAACTCACACCACACGTCAGTTTAGTAGGCATGAGATTTCTATAAATCCAATCCACTTTGCTTGAACTGTAAGACGCTGTGTTTTTGACACCTCAAAAATACACAGTATCAAAAACTAATCGTGATGACACAGCCATAAACTTCAGAACTCAGCAGCAGCCGCTAAGCAATGTCCAAAGCTGCTATGTTCTGCTCCATACATTTTTTTAGGTCATGCTGCTGCTAGAGCAGGTATCAGCTGACCGGTGAAAGTGCCAGGTTTTGGACCCCACCGATCTCTAAATCTCAGATAACTTACTTAAGAAGCTAAAGAAGTAATGCTTCTATAGGGCAGCATGCCTTCAGACAGTAGTTCTATATGGTTGCACAGGGAGAGCCTTTGTGTCTGTGTTAGGCCTCTTTCACACATCCGGTGTGCGCCTGACGGCGCCCCCGGCATTTTGCCGCAGCGCCGCATCACAAAACCGGATGCGCCGCATGCGCCGCCTGCGTTTTTTTGCCGGATGGTTTTTGATGCCCGGAGACAACAGAAACCATCCGGCAAAAACAAAAAACGTTACATGCTGCGTTTTGTCCGGCCGCCGGAATGTACAATTCCGCCGCATCCGGACAAAACCGCATACAACGCACTGACATGCGGCGCCATCCGGCGCTAATGCAAGTCAATGCCAAAAAAACCGCAAGCGGCGCATCAGGTTTTGTGATGCGGCGCTGCGGCAAAATGCCGGGGGCGCCGTCAGGCGCACACCCGATGTGTGAAAGAGGCCTTATGCAACTATCTTATGGGCTTCGTGCACATGGCTTTGTCATGTGCATGAGGTTTTATTGTGTTAGGCATTCAGATACTGAAACATTATAGTGTTTTGGGGTGAGAAATGCAGATAAGTTATTGCTTTGAAAAAAAAATCTGTTTCTGCTGGATAGTCAGAAACTGAACAGCATTTTAATCTGATGCTCAACTGGCCAAGACTGTGTTTAAATTTGGGCTGGAAAAACACAGGTGGCTGTAAAGGGTTGTGTAGAGATAGCTGAATATTACGTCTACTTTACAATTCAGTGTATAAAATCAGATTATTATGTCAGCTATGGTTGTTATGCATTCATAAATATTTATATATGTAACATACAAGATGTTGCAACATATTGTAACATGGCCCAACATGCTGCAATGCTGGGGTGAATTTATGCCTGTTCTATTAAAAAAGATAACTAGCAAGTGACAATTTTTAACTTTGTCTTCATTTTTACAATTAGAATACAATGACTGTAGAAAAAATGCAAAATTAGTGTATTTTCACTAGAATTCTTACCTTTTCAGTGTTAAATTAGCGTATTTTCCAAGTTATGTGACCTAGAATTATAAGTTAGAATCATGCAATGGTCCAAAATGTCTTTGTGCTGAAGCAAAAAAATTTCCTTTCATTAGAACTAAAGCGAAGCACTGAAAGCAACCCTACAGAATGATTACTTTACCACCATACTCTATAGCTGAGGCAGTCAGACTGGTAACTTTTTTCTGACTGCCTGATTATGAAGCATAATTTATCTCTCCATAGATCACATTTTCACTGCTCTAGAACCCACTGGAGGCATGTTTTACGCACCTCCATCTATTGCTTGGCATTGTGCTCGGGGAATTAAGGCATGCATGCATGTTCATTGAACACATGCGGAATCACCGCATCCTATACATAGAACTGTGCTATTTATCTTGCGGAGACTGAGCGTCCAATCCGCAGCATATACAGCATGCAACCTGGAAACATACCCTGAAAGGCTCAAAATGCTGAAAGATGCTGCCAGATACTGAACTCAGCTAACTCCAAACATCTCTGATGCTATACCTGTGAATATCCTGATACTAACCAGGCTTTACCTTGATTTTGTCTTATCTGTTCTTATTTCTGATTCAGAGCCCAGCATGTCTGTTTCTACTGTTGACTGACCTCTTGGTATCTGACTCCGGCTTCATATTTGACTTTACTTTTGTCTACTGTTTTTGTACTTGGTTTTTGTCCATGCTGATACTGACTCAGCTTTGTTTGGTCATCCTTGCCAGACTCCTCTGGCCAGGAGCCACTACATTGCCACAATCAAAGTACCCCATTGAAAGCCCATATCCTTATATAGGGGTTGAAAGCTAAACGCTGTGGTTTCTCTGGAATCTGTTAGATGGAGTGACTTGGGCCAACTGTGTCCAAGGTAGCTGATATGGGCTCACAGCTTTTGACAGATATTTAATTATCCATTTTGATATCAGTTCAGTGGGGGTACAAAACCCATCACCAATCTGATATTGATGACCTATCCTACAAAGAGAACAGAGAGCTGAACAGAAGTCCTGCCCCTTCATTTTTAGGATCATTAAGTGATGGTACATCTTATAATTATTCCATGATTTGCTGAAATAGAAATAACATTTTAAGAAACAGAGTTCTATGTCTACTACCAAATATCACAGATTACTCTCTGGTTGACTTGCCACCTAGCAACCATTTTCTATCCAACACTTCTTGGAGATTAACTGCTGCAAGTAAAATGTGCTGAACAATAAACAGAACATAGTTTGTAGTCTTTACACAGAGGCAAGAAAAGGAAAGAAAAGATTGATAGATTTGAAAAAATGGTGCTGTAAGGATAATAGGGTATCAATTAGCATAAGAAAGACTTTGTGTGATATGCAGTTCAAAAAATCATATTATAAAACATATGTGTATTAAAAATATGACATTTTGTTTTCTCTTATTTGCATTGAAAATTTTAAAAAATCATTTTAAAGCATTTTAAAAATTCATGAAAACTAATTTTAGATAACGTTCTGATGTGGTTTTCTAGAAAATATTTCTTCTCTATTTAATAAAACACTTCTCCCCCTTGAAAATTAACACCAACTTTTTTGATATGCAGCATGTTTTATGCATTTGAGAAGAAATTCTCAACCTGTGGCTTGGGAGCCACATGTAGCATGCGGCACCCTTATGTTTGGCTTGCAGTTGTCTGACAGTTTGATGCATTAGCCCCTGTTTAAGTAAACAGCTGTGCTGTGAAGAGCAGTCCTCCAGATGGTGAATTTTCTGAGAAACTGCACAGAAGAGCAGATTTGGATGAGTATACACTGGCACGAGGAAGGGAAGTGGAGAGATAAGTATGGTAAGCCGGAGATAGACGACACTAACAGTTATAGAGGTGCTGGAATATGGATGCATTAGTGTGCTCGGAGTGCCTGATGCGAGAATACCAAATGAGAGCAAGGTGGGAACCCCTGGATGTAAGTATAATGCCTTTAATGGAGGGCAGCAGAAGGTCTCTATGATTTCTTAGGGAAAGCTTTAGCTGTCATTATACCGGTATTGGGGCAATCTGGGTGTCACAACCGTGGGGGGCACTGGATGTCAATACTCAGAGGACTCTGAATGTAGATTGAGACCATCTCTGAGAGTCATATATGGCTCATAATATAATAAAGGTTAGAGACCACCATATTAGAGGTACAGATTTCAACCACCCAAACAGAAGGGTTTTCCATTTTAAGAAAAATGGTCCCAAAGCACTCTTACATTTGTAAAATTGTGAAAAGAGTAGATACTCCCATCAAGTTCAGCTCTCTGCTGCTGCTCCGATGTCTGTGCTTTGGCTGTAGGGGTGATAAATATCATTGCAAAAAAAAAAATTTTAAAAAAATCATGCCTAAAACACACATCATCGCTGCAGCCAATCACTAAGCTAGCATCTTGTCTACATCCTCAGAGCCGCTGAGCTCAGTTCGCTGCAGTAGTAATGGGCACTGTTGACATGATACAAGCAAAATAGAGACCATGTTAGCTTCAGAGAGTCCGCTCTAAATCTGCGGAGGGTGAGTACATTTTATTTTTGTTATTTTAAAAGTATGAAAATGTTTGGGTCCATTTTTTCCTAAGGTGATAATCCCTTTTAACTCTTACTAAAAGGCAACATCTTGAACTCCATCATGCAACTCAAAACATTCCTGAACAAGTGTTATAGTTTTGAAAGGAGCGTTATCCTGCTCAAAAAGGCACATCTATTAAGGAACAGTACATATTAAAGTAATATTCATAATAATGCCAGGGCTAGTGATGAGCGAGTATGCTCTTTGCTCGGGTTTTCCCGAGCACGCTAGGATGGCCTCCGAGTATTTAGAAGTGCTCGGTGATTTAGTTTATGTTGCCCCAGCTGCATGATTTGCGACTGATAGACAGCCTGAATACATGTGGGGATTCCCTAACAAACAGGCAATCCCCACATGTATTCAGGCTGTCTAGTAGCCGAAAATCATGCAGCTGGCGCGATAGAAACTAAACCTCCGAGCACTTCCAAATGCTCGGAGACCACCCGAGCGTGCTCGGGCAAACCCGAGCAACGAGCATACTCATTCATCACTAGCCAGGACCCAATGTTTCCCAGCAGAACATTTGCCAGAACATTACACTGCCTCCACAAACTTTTCTTAGTTCTGTAATGGCACTTGATACCATCTCTTTCCCAGCCAAACAATGTGTATGTGTCCTGCGATTCACCTTGTGAGGAACTAAGCCGACCGCCACACGGTAGCCCGGGTATCACAGCTTCTGATCCCACCGCCGCTACCAAATGTGAAGGACGACCCCTTTCCTCCCACGTCACCAATGGGACGTAACTCCACAGGTACAGCTCTCCGGCGCCCCCTTTGTCTCTCAGGTCAGTAAGGGAACTGCACCTAGAGCAAATGGCCGCCGGGGAGGGTGTCCTGTTACCCACTGGGTATTCTAAGATTCGTGATCAGAGTAAAAGCATCAGCCCAAGATTAATTTTATGGTTTAATTGCCTTAAGGGCGCACTAGATAATTACAGAAATATACAGTAAAGCTATACAACGTAATTACAATGGATTTGCAGTCAGAGTAAAAATACCACAATAATGTACAAGGCTTAACGGTATTAGCTATAGATCAATATTACCGGGTTGTAGGGACATGGGGAGGCAGGGAGCTCTGCGATCCCCAGGTAACAGTCTTTAGTTGCTGGACAGTCTCCAAAGCATGTGCTGCTGCTCTTTTGGCAGGTCTGTCCCTTGTGCTTCTTGCTGCTGTGAGAAAATGGATCCAGTCTGCCCATAGCTCCCAGTTCTTAAACCTGCTAGGTCCCTCCCCTTTGCTTTGAAGCACGCATATTAACCGGCCTGCAATTCATATGGAGCAGGAAATACTGGCTTGAGTCTGAGCTATTTAGCATACTAATGACCATCTTATTCAGACACGGGCCTAAACTAATTAGCATACTAAAGCCCTTTTGATTCATAGTGGACATCAAAACCGGTCGTACTGGATATGCTAACAGGCCCTGTGTAGTTAGCAGTCTGTGGCTCTGTGAACCGACAAAATGGAGGCTGGTATAGGCCCTATACAAAATGGCGGCGTCCCTTTCCTTACACACCTGATGAATAAAATAAAATGTGTGTTACCCGTCAGGATTGTTCCGCTGCACAGGATAGATCCCAAGCCTTGTCTGGTTCAATCTCCCAATCTGACTTTGCCGCTGGGATGACTGCTCAGCACAAACTCTGCTCCCAGCACCTTGCCCAGGCTCATCCTGCATGGGTAGTTACTGCTGGATCTCCAGCTAAGCCTATGGTGACTACTGGTTTACACATGCAGTGTTCTGTCTGCAGCCCATGTCCAGATTTCACCCTACCGAACATATCCGTGATGTGGCACCTTCTCATTGGTGCTCAGACGTCAGCCGCTTTGGTGATGTGGAAGCTACTGATTAGTCCACAGGCAAGGTCCTGTCTGGCTGGACATGAGCTTTGTGTATCCTCAGGAGCACAGGCTGGTGCGCTATTATCATTTGTGTTTGAGTGTATCTGCTGCCACGCTGTGTGCCTGTGTGTTATTAGTTTTTTGTCAGGCAGTGTAAGGTGGGAACTCCCTCTTGACTCGGTATCTGTTTCCAGTCCTTGCTGTATGCCTATGAAGTCAAACAGGGTATTGCTGCTAGAGCTCTGCTATGTTGCCGTTCTGTGGAATAACAGAGCTTGCTTTTTAGTTTCTGTTCACTGAGTGATGTTCAACTCAGTGCGTTTATAGTTTTGGCTTGCAATCTTGCTCCGCCATTGTGCTAGCTGCAGTTGCTCCATCACCGCACGGTGGACCCGGGGTTGCGAACGCACCTTATTATTTTTTTTTATTTGGTGCGTTCTGCCAATCCTAACAGTGTGATTTAAAATAACAGGTAAACTCTCTTTTAGCTCATTGGTACAATCCTGATGACCACAAGCCCATTGTAGAAACTATTGATGATGGACTCAGGCACTTTGAGCAGTTTATTGTATGCAGTATTATACCCATATCTTAACAGCATTAACTTATCTTAAAGATTTATTCTCTTTAGATAAGTAGGACCAGACAGGCTTGCCTTCAATCCCAACACATATCAAATATCTTTGACGGTATGCACATGACCTTGTCGCCAGCTGACCGGCTTTTATTTCTTGTGCCACTTCAGGTAAGTAGTAGCCACCATATATTATGAACATTCCACAAAACCATGACAGGAACACACCATCACACTTGCTTGCTTTTGAGTTGCATTTTCTCTATAGTCTAGCCATCACAATCACAATCTTCACATTTAGAATTATTTCATATTTTCAGCAAATCAACACTTGTTTAAAAATATCCAACTCATTGACATGTAGCATTTTAATGGCCTAATCTAAGTTATTTATTTCCAGTGTCAGAGGTTTTAATGCTATGGCTGATCAATATATATGTTTGATTTCAACCTAATTGGTACCCTGTCAGACTTAAATTTGACAAAACTTAACTATGCAACAGTCAATTCCAACATACAGTAATATATAATAATTTAAAGAATTCAATTTATGTTCTTTGTATCTGCGAATCATTGATATTTTGACTTTTTAATCATGTTGTATACTTTGGATATTTTCCTATATGTACATGACTTCATTGCTCTCTTGACCTAACCTTGATCTCTGCAAGAACTGTAAGTCATTTTGACAAAAACATCAGTTGCATGCCTTCATGAAAATGATAAATATGTCTTACATTTTGTATAATAACAGCCATGAACTTTTCATTAACTTGTCAACTAAGATATTGCTATGTTTTATGAATGTCTTTTGTAAATGTACTATAAAAGTCACTGTACTAGAAATATATGATATAAAATATGTATTTTTAAATTTTAGAATTTTACCAAAATCGTTTAAAATAATTGTTATTACTAAAGGTGAATGTGGGGGATGGTGTTTCCCATTTGAATATGAAAAAAGTACACTGTGACTCTTGAATATAAAAATACACATACACACAGAACACTCCTAAGCACTGTGCAAAATTTTAGAGAAGTGGAAAAATGCTGCAAAGTAGGAATGCTTTCAAGATTGAAGTGTTAATAGTTTATTTTTATTAATTTAACAAAATGTAAAGTGAAAGAACAAAAGAGAAATCTAAATCAAATCAATATTTCATGTGACCATCTATACCTTCATAACAGCCTCAATTCCTCTATGTCAAATAGCACAATGATTTTGAAGATGTTCTAAACATCTTGGATAACAAACCACACTTATCTGTGGATGTAGGCTGGAGAAACCTGCCCACAGGCCGTCCAGAAGCACAAACATGTTCCTCATCTTAGAGATAGGCTGTTTGTGCTTATGGGAGGCCTATGGGCAGGTCTTTTGATGGTTTCTCTGGCCAAGAGCAGAAGGATAAGACTCTGCCTACAGTTCCACCCCGGAGCACGAGCAAATCATTAGCTGCAAACTTCTATCGGTATGTTCCCATTATCAGTAAACGCTGAGGGTTGGAGGCTAATTGCTTGTGCAGAATCCAATCCGCAGTGGCCAGAAGAAATCCCATGCCCAATATGTGTCCAGAGATGCCGTCGGCTCATCCGCAGAAATGGACATGCGGCCCATCTTCCCAGACCGCAGCATGTCAATTTCTCTTGCGGATACGCTAGCCCCGCTAGAGAAATCTCACCCGTACAATTTATTGGACGTGGTGAATTTGCACGGTTCAGTGAACACATGCAGATTCACCTGCGTGCAATTGCCGGCAGTGCTTTGGATGCAGCGGACATGCGTTGCTTCAAAAGCGCTGCCAATTACTGAACATGTGCACATACCATAACACTGTTTATACAAGAACCAGAAGATATATTTATTAACCCCAGGTATATTTTAATCAGTGTAAGGCCGGGATCACACATGCGAGAAACTCGCACGATTCTCGTGCGAGTCTCTTGTATGAACACCCGGCACTGCCGCCGGCACTCGAACCGGAGACCGGAGCATGCGGCTGCATAGAATTAAATGCAGCCGCACGCTCCGGTCCGAGTGCCGGCGGTAGTGCCTGGTGTTCATGCGAGAGACTCGGACAAGAATTGTGCGAGTTTCTCGCATGTGTGATCCCGGCCTTAAACTGCCAACCTGACTGTGTTCTGTAGGTTGCTTAACAAAATCCTGCTGACAGGTTCACTTTAAGGACTATTTTTAGTCTAAGGAAGAAGAAATAGCCCTAAATGTGATGATATGGCCCTTCCAGTGCCCTGATCTCAACATCATTGAGTCTATTTGTAATTAGAGGAAGAGAAAGGAAGATTTGCACAATCTCACATCCACATCTGCATCTGTGATTAGTTCTCTAAAATGTTTAGAACAACCTCCTTCAAAAACAGTGTGAAAGTGTAACTAAAAGAATTGATGTAGTATTGAAGGCAGAGGGTGGTCACATCAAATATTTATTTAATTTAGATGTCCCTTTTGTTCTTTCAGCTTGAATTTTGTTAATTGCTAAAAATAAACTATTAACTCTTCTATTTAATTAAAACAATCTTACCTTGCAGCATTTTTTCCATTCTTGCACTGAAACAAAGGTTTGCACAGTGTGCGCCCTTAACAAATGAATAATTATACATTGTGCCTCCTGAAATTATATGAATTAAAAAAGACTGTGCAGCCTGGTATAAAGTAAAAAACAATCACCTCACATAGGATGCTCCCATGTTCTGTCCTACAACAGAATTCCAGTGTTCTGATTTACTCTCATTCTGGATGATGCAGGGGGCATGTTCCACCAGCATCATCTCGAAGAGGACATGAAGTCCCCATGCTATGCTTCTACTGTCATTTTTAATCAGTGTGCCACAGCATCAGGAAGGTAAGTGTAATGTTTTTTTTTTAATGTTTTCTGATAAGGCCATGCATACCAAGATGGAGGTGGGGGCCAATCATACCAGAATAAGGATGGGGCCATGCATACCAGGACAGGGATGGGGGTCAATTATACCAAGATGCTAAAGAGAAATAAATATTCATTGCCCTTCACGCCCATGCGCATGGAATGCACAGAATATTAATTTTTCTTTAGCAGCGGGCACAGGAGTTAGCCGCAGCAGCCGGCTACTGCCTCTGCGACCCGTCGCTCCCCCACCTCCCTACCACAACCAGAGGCGGTACATCCAGACTGTAAGATGCACCCCCCATTTTCCTCCACATTTTTGGAGGAAAAAAGTGAGTCTTATAGTCTTATAACAATTCAAGTCGAGCTAAAGTAAAGTAGCTACCAATTTCATAGAAGTCAGTGTCACGTTTTAGCTGTCCCTGATGAGCAAGTTCTAATTCGTTTCCAATATGCAGAAGGTAAATATACTATAAGGGATATATACAATCCGTATTCTGTACAGTATGTGGAATCCAGAGAGATAATTTAAGATCTTCCTTTTTGTTCCTATTGTGTATCTCTTGTGACCTTGACTATGAAAACCTGGCATGACTGATGCAAGCAATTGCTTTCGGAGAACTAAAGGAACACAACATGCCATATAGTTAATCATGGAGAATTCGTGTAGATTTTATAAATTCCTTTACATGACAAAGTCATATGTTTTTCATTGAAAGTACAAAAGATTGAGAGTGTTCAGTAATAGGATCAGTTATTCATTTTACAGTCTGTGACGTATTTTCTGCATCCTGACGCAAAATGGAAGGCTATTACATTGGTTTTATGTGGTGTGTCAGGTAAAATCTAAAATGAACCACCTTACCATATATCATACATAGTTTTTTCTGAGTTATGAGATTAATCCCTTGTTTATTCTCTGCCAAAGCCCGGAGATGAGTAGATGGATCTGCAGAGGTTTGAGTTCAAGTGAAATTTCCTGAAATTTGCAGTTTCACTCAAATTTGAACATTTTGAGATTCAATTTGCAGTTTAAAAAAGAAAAAAAAATGCCGTTACCCTTTTCCACACAACTTAAGCATCAGAGAATGGGCTAATGTCATTTTGTGTTCAATTTAGTCCTCACTATCATGCTCTGCAGCCTTGACATGTTACAGATTACCATATCTTTTACAGTAGTGTACAGTATCTGGACCATCACAGAGCAGTGATTACCAGCACTACACAGGTTGTATGGCAGAGTCATTTTCCATTTCCAGAGTCACATGGTAAGCCTTTATCTTCTTCAATGTGAAAGCTCTTATGGTCAACAGGGTTTTCTCTCACCTGTAAAGTTTAAGCTCTTACAGTCAAGTCAATGGGGTCCTCAGCCTCTTCTGTAGAGTGTAAGCTCTTATGATCAGCAGGTTCTTCTCTCTTTCTTCTACAGAGAGTAAGCTCTTATGATTAGAGTTGAGTGAAACAGGTCGGTCAGATTCAAAAGTCGCCGACTTTGGCCAAAGTCGGGTTTCGTTGACCGAAACCCGACCATAACATGCGGTCGGCCATGCGGTCGGCAAAACAAGCGCCAAAGTCGAATTTCC